>JAHSUH010004190.1:1465000-1628131 GCA_025388415.1 Cynanchum wilfordii
TTAATCGGAATTGGGTGGTGGTCGGACCTGGTGCGAGGTAGATGTATCACAATGGTGTTTTGGAAAGTCGAGACAAAAGCATGGTTACCGAATCCCCTGTCCAGACGCTCTTTGATGTTTGTTGCCCCAACTCGCATATTGCTCCAAGTAAAACTTGGACCCGAAAACCCCAGGTCTACTAGCGAGCAATCAGCAATTGCGGCTTGCAATTTCGCCATATTCCTAGCATTCACTGCACACCCACCTCTCTTCTTAGTCACGGAAATAACTTGGTTAAAATCTCCAATTAACAACCAAGGCAGTAGAATGCAAGGCCCCAACTTAATAATGTAGTTCCACAATTCCTCACGGAAGTAGGCATTTGGCGACGCATACACAACAGATAAAACCCATAATTTGGTACAGGATTGTCTTACTAAAACTGTAACGATCCGGTCATGAATAGCAAGCGGTTCCAGCTGCACCTGGTCATTGTCCCATAGTACCCATATTCCACCGGAAAATCCACATGCCTCCGAGACAATGGAATGACTAAAATGAGTTTTGTTAATTAAATCAACAACAATTTCACTAGAACATCTAGTTTCCAACAATATAAGAATATCGGGTCTATTTGTGTTTAATAGTTCCCGGAGGTGCCGGAAAAAAGCCTTGGAACCGGCACCTCTACGGTTCCAGGACATCACAGTAGGTAAGGTCATGATGGGGGTCGGTCCGACCCCGGCTCGACTTCCATTATCGAGACTCCACTGGTATTGATAGAATTAGAATTTAATGACCTGACTTCATCCAAAATCATTTCTTCACCCTTCTGTTTCCACTTTGATTTGTTGTTCACCGATTTTGAGGAGTCCACCCCTATCTTCTCCTTCCCTTTGGCTCTATCCGGCAACTTCCCTTTCACCTCGTTGTTCGCTGCATGTGTGTCTCGTCCCCTATTCGCTATTGCCAATACTTTGGTGTTTGAGATTTCAACTAAAGGGATCCGATTGCCCGACCCACGCCCAGCACCTTTGTGCGAAGTGGGCTGCTTGTCACCTCGGTCACCCGGTTGACTAACTGCCTTACCCGATTTCCTTTTGCTGGGTCCTCCTCGTTCATGGACTGCTCCCGGAGGTAGTTTCTCACTCGGGCCTGGCAATGCTGCTATTTGGCGTTTGAGATTAGCCACAACCTCCTCTAAACATGGACTCTCTTCCTCCAACCCACTTAGAACATCAAAACGAGATTTTGAGGGTCCAAAGTTATGCTTTGGCCCAAAGGTTTTTCACCCTTTTGTAAATGGGGCCCAGATGTCCCTCCTTCTCCCACTGGGCCCAGCCCACTAACAGTTAGGGTATCTGTTGGTTTTACCATCCGCTCCTGCGGGATTTCCTCACGCCGCCGTGTTGGCTGAGAAGTGTTCGGTAGTCGCTGCCATGGGTTTTTCGATAGCATCCATGGACCGTATGGATTCTCTGGAGTGGGCACCATTGGGGGTGTAGGTGATGGCACAGGTTGGCCTTTCTCTTAACATATTTCACTCCTATGGCCATATTTACCACATGCAAAGCATATTAAATGCAGACCCTCATATTTCACTAATTGTGGCTCACCAAAAGCTGTTATTGAAGACAATAAAGGCTTATCCAAATCAATTTCAACACGGACACGTGCATATCTCCCTCTATATGCATCAACAGAAATCGGGTCCCCTTTAACTGTCCGACCAATTAGTTCTCCCATATCGGCCAAAGACTCCTCATCAAAAACCTCTAGGGGGAATTCCCTAAACCGGACCCAAATCAAAGTGTTCGAAATCTTTTGGCGGGATGGTCGAAAATTTGGCCTCCATTTGATTACCGTTAGGTAGTGTCCTAATATGATCCAAGGTCCACCCCCCCCAAGGACGCGGAGATAATCGGAACGGGTAAAGAAACGAGCCACAAAATAGCCTCCTTCAAGGTCGATCGGCTCGTGTCCTTTTTCCGGATTCCATAATGTCGCAAAGTACGTTGTTGCATCACTCTATACGAGATATTCTTTCCTAACAATTTGATGATGAGAGCTCCCCTCCATGGCTTAAAGAGGCTGATGTATCTCTCCTTAGAGATTTCAAAAATAGGTCCACTGGGAGGAGTGACGCCCTCTGCCAAAGACTGTGTGTTAAACGGCTCATCGACCCCCGGGTATTTCTCCTCATCATCGTCCCCCATATAGTATTGGAGATGGTCTTCCTCGTTCTGCTGTTGACGTAGAGTGTCTGCAAACGATCCATTGTTCCAACAGTTATGAGGTTCCAGTATGGCATCCCCCGTGTTCCCACTCTCCCCGACGACAGCTTCGGGGACTTCCATGTTAGTGTCATTACAAGCTTCTCCACAGTTTGTTTTTGGTTTTTTAGTACATCGATCCAGTACAGTTACTTCTACACCAGTAGTAGAGACCGGTGGCGGTGGTAGCTCACCAAGACCCCCCTCCATGATAGTATTAGTCAACAGTGACCAGAGAGAGAAATCCTAGAGAGAGAAAATATCATTTTTCCTTTTCTTAGTCTGGTTTGGAACATTTAATTTTATTAAACCATAAATTTACGGCTTTCTTTTCTCTGTATAAATATTATATATACAAACTTGAATTCTTCGTTTTCTCTCTCTAGGGGTGAAAATTCTATTCCTTCTCTCTTCCGAGTTGAAGAACTTGCCGGTGTAAACCGGATTTCCTTGAGGCTCTTAAGCCTCTTGCATTCCATTTCTACACTATTGTTTCTCTTTTTGAAACCATTCTCCGCTTCACATACACGTGATGGAAGAAAACCACCGGGTGGACCTCACCAATACCGACCCATCCGAGGATGATACTTATGAACTCACTCGGGTGGGTAAGATCCTGTCGGACAAAATAATCAACTTCACCGCCATTAATGCCATCCTCACAACTTCTTGGAACCTAGGTCCCGATATCCGAATAAATGCCCTTGACAAAAACCCGATTTCTTGTTCTTTCACTTATCCGGAAGACGGGGATAGAGTACTTGGGATGGGCCCGTGGGCGGTTAAAGGTTTTGTTCTCAACCTAGTTCGCTGGCCGCCACATTTACAACTGGAGGAGATTAATTTCTCTCTTTGTGCCTTTTGGGTACAGATCCATAACCTCCCGCTAAATAAGATGAATGAAGATAATGCACAGAGAATCGGTAAGTTCATTGGGACTTTTCCGATGACTGATAAAGATGCACGGGGATTCCGAGTTCGTAAGTTCATTAGAATCGGGGTTCGGTTGATACTAGTCGGAGTTTAAAGGCGGGCTGTATGATTGATAGAGACGATGGAACTCAAACTTGGCGAATTTTAAGTATGAAAGGATGCCGGAATTCGCTACCTCGTGGTATGATAGACCACGTTGAGCGAGCCTGCCCAAACTTGAGACGTGAAGATGAATGTTCGGATGCCGGAGATAAACGGTATGGGCCGTGGATGAGAACTCATATGATGGGAAATGCTCGGAGTCCGGCGACTCCACCCAAGAGGCCCCGGGACTCAACAGATACAGAGGGTAAACAACAAAGTCAACCGCACCGTACTACGCATGGAACCACCGCGGGTACGCCACCCCCACTCTCGGCTAATCCTCGAGTCCCTCAAAGGCCGACACCTTCCGACACCTCGAGTCCATCGGGTACACGTACTCCATTGCAGCCTACCGTATCCTCTACTCGGCCAGTACAAAAACTTTTGGCTCCATTTCCATCCGAAATTTCAATTCTGGTGCCGGTCCCTACACAACCTCCCAAAGACCCGACCAAAAATCTCCATATTGAATCCGAATTCCGGCCCGAAGACCCAATCATTTGTGAAATTTCCTCCCCAATAAAGACCTCCCAGCAATACAAATATAACCCAAAGCCTACTATGCCTAACTTACCTATACATTTCGACCAACTGAATCAACCACCCCGCCCGCGTCCGATTAAACCACCAAAAAGAAAAAACCCTACAACCGATCTTGGAGCGAGGCGAAGTAAGCATACATGGACAACAGATGTGGACAAATGCTTTGCCAACCTACATATTCGGAACACCGATAGTGTGCGGATTGAGACTAATGAATGTATTGAAGAGGTGAACGTAGATGTTGCCCCGGAACCTAACCGACTTGTTGCAAATACCTCGGTGGTGCGGAGAAGATTCATACATGTAAAAAGGCTGGCTAGAATGGCCGGATGCGGGAGTAACATAGACTGGAGGAATCTCGAAGTAACCGAACAAGCTGCAGAATTCTACACTCAAGATGCCGGGGGTGGCGGGCGATAACCTGCCCCACCCCTCTCAATGATCGCTTTTGTTGGGAACTGCCGAGGGGTTGGTCACCCCTCGGCGGTTAGAATTCCGAGAAACTATGTAGTTTCTCATAGGCCCGATGTAATTTTTCTTTCCGAAATTAAGTGTTCTAATTTAAATTCTGTTTCTATTCTTATGAAATCTTTGGGTTTCGGAGACCTGGAATTTGTTCCCTCCAATGGCGGGTCGGGCGGACTTTTACTTGGTTGGAAAGAGACTATGAATCTAACTGTTTTGCTGGCAAATGACAATATGATCAATTGCATGATCCATAATCATCCCCTAAATTCCCCGTGGCAATTCACGGCCATTTATGCACCCCCAACTCCATACGGGCGAAGTGTATTTTGGGACTCTTTAACGACGGTGGGACGGACATTCAATGGTCCTTGGTGTATAATCGGTGACTTTAACATGGTGCTGAATGATGTTGACAAAAAGGGGGGACGACCGGTGGCCACCTCAAGCAGAAATGGGTTGCAACGAATCATGGATGATCTTGGACTTATTGATCTTGGTTTCTCCGGGAAAGGGTTTACATGGAATAACCGTCGTGGAGGTGCCGCTAACATCCAGGAAAGAATCGATAGGGGATTGGCGAATGATTCTTGGCGGCCGATGTTTCCGAATGCAACCATCACTCATCTACTAGCGCTGAAATCGACCATAATCCCTCACCGCTCCATACTGCCCCGTTGAATCAACGTTTACCTAAACCTTTTAAGTTTGAAAGTATGTGGACTCTTCATTTTGAGACAAGCATCCATCATTCAAGAAGCTTGGTGTAGACGTCCGTCGATTGTCACCAAACTCAAAAACACGAAGATGGCGCTAAAGGAGTGGAACAAAAAAAGTTTTGGACACATTCAATCTAACATCAAGATATTGAAGACTATGATCCAGCAGTTGCAAGAGGGACCCCGAACTTCAAACACAATCGGGATGGAGTTAACTATCCGGAGGGATTTAGACAGCTTGCTTCTTCAAGAGGAAACATTATGGAAGGATAAGGCTAAGGCGAGGTGGAACGAAGAAGGAGATGCTAATACGCACTATTTCCGTCTCACCACGATCGTCCATAGATGTCACAACAACATCGGTAGGATTCTCAGCCCCCAAAATGACTGGGTGACCGAGAGGGGGCTTATTGGTCAAGCATTTGAAGATTATTTCTCTAACCTATTCACTTTTGTGTCTCCCTTATTTCCAATGTCATTGCAGGCGTTAATTCCAAACCACATCAATGTTGCCACGAATGAATCACTGGAAAGGATTCCAACAATTGAAGAAATAAGGAGAGCTGTATATGAGACGGGTGCGTACAAGAGTCCCGGACCGGATGGAATGACTTCTACGTTTTATAAAACATATTGGAGCATCGTTGGGGAGGATGTAATTGCCGAGGTACGGAACGGTTTTTCCAAAGGGAAGATCGGAGCTACAATCAACAATACCTTCTTAGCACTTATACCTAAGATCGGTGAATCCATCAAGGTAGAACACTTCCGCCCGATTGCACGTGCAATGTGATTTATAAAATCATTACCAAGATCATTTCGAGCAGATTGCGACCGCACTTGGAAGCTATTATCCACCCCGGTCGAGCCGCTTTTATCCCCAACCGTTCTATCCAAGACAATATCATTATTAACCATGAAATAATGATGTATTTGAGCCGCAAGAAAGGTGTAAAGGGGTATATGGCTATTAAAGTTGATTTGGCAAAAGCTTACGATCGAGTTGAGTGGAGTGTGTTAACACAAATTCTTCGGTGTTTTGGTTTTGGAGAAAAGTTTATCGGGCTTATCTATGATTGTATTTCATCCGCTAAATTTTCTATATTATTAAACGGCGGTCCGCATGGTTATTTCACTACTGGAGAAGGGGTGAGGCAAGGAGACCCCGATGTCGCCCGCTTTATTTACGATGCTATCGATGTGTTATCGCGCATGATTGTGGAGAAGAAAGGGCGGCGATTAACGGAGTAAAGATTTCAGAGAACCCCCCAGTGTGTGTCGCATTTGATGTATCTCGACGATCTTGTCCTATATTGTAAAGCTAATGAGAGTGAAGCAACGGAAGCAAGGAATGTTCTACGGATGATGTCGTGACAAAGCTGGCCAGGAGATTAATTGGACTAAATCGGTTGTGCACTTCGGCCAGAATGTTTCCCGACATGATAAGAGCCGATTATGCCGAATCCTTGGTATGCGGGAGTGTAACCATAAGTCGAAATATTGGGGCCAACAATTCCGCCAGTTTAAATCTAAGAGGGAGGTGTTCGGCGGTGTCTTAGAAGCTCGTCCCCAGACTATCGGGCGGGGCGGAGAAGTCTTTCGACGGCGGGTCGCATAGTTTTAATTAAGTCTGTTGCGCAGGCGTTACCTTCCTATTCCATGCAATCTTTTCTACTACCTATGAATCTGCTCTCTAAGCTGGACAAAAGAATGAGAGACTTTTTTGGGGGATTTAAAGAGGATCGGCCTCATCATTTATATTTAAAGGCCTGGAAAAGTATTTGTACCCCTAAGCAACTTGGCGGCGTTGGGATTAGAAAACTTGCGGGACGTGAATCGGGCTTTTGTTACCAAACTTGCATGGACAACTTTCACTCAACCTGCGAAACCTCGGGTCAAACTGGTAAAAGCCAAACACTTGCGGGGAAGGAGAATTCTTGATAATGAACACTCGAGGCGGGTTTCCTCGTGGATTTGGGGGGGAATCCGTAGCCGTTTGAGCACTTTGCGTAAGGGTTTCTGTTTTCAGGTGGGGAGAAAGTCTCCTCTTTGTGTTCGCAGTGACCCGTGGCTTCCTATGGCGGCTGATTTTTGCATTCCCACGGATTGTGATATCCCACACAACATAAATTTTGTTCAAGATCTCATGCCGCCGAATGAAGGGATATGGAATTCCGATCTCATTCACCAATCTTTCCCTAACCACATTCTTGAGATTATTCTCCGGGACACCTATTCTTGACATGGAGAAAGACGGACCTATATGGTGCCCCCCCCACGAGGGGCTTATACCATTAAGTCCACGTATCGTTGGTTACAACTAGAACATACCGTTGATCGCCAGGAGACAGTGTGAGAGATTTGTGGAAGATGATATGGAATAGCAACTTGCATGGCGGGCATGAACCGATGCTTTGGAGACGGGTTAACAACGCAATACCTACGATGCGAGGCTCCAAAACATCATTCCAACTCATAATTATGGGTGCCATCTCCGTGGGGCCCAACTTGAATCAATGCATCATTTGGTTTTTGAATGTCCCCTCATGGTGTTGATTTGGTGGAACTCCCCGTGGCAACCGAAAATTGAGGCATTTAAACACCTTCAATTGAAGGAGTGGATAAAGATGATGCTTGGGACACAACAACCCGATTCCCGTGGATGATAGTGAGAAGAACAAAATGAAATACTATTTTGTGGTGGCACCGGAACAATTGGTCGGCGCGAAATCGAAATGGAAAGGGAGATCCTAACCGGGAGGGCATTGTTCGAGATGTAAAAGTGCATGCGGTTCGCCAATGGAGAGCAGGGAATACTCGGGCTGCAAAGAGGAAACAACCGGCTAATTTAGGTGTGCTTTGTAATTGGCGGCCCCTCCTATGGGTGTACTTAAATTTAATTTTGATGTCTGCGTTTAGTGAGGGCACTACAACGGTTGGATGCGTACTTAGAAACTCTTGTGGAATCATAGTGGGGGCTTGGGTGAATCGCTTCAAGTCTGCGAATCCCTTCCGTGCGGGAAACCGAGCGGCTATCCACGCCCTTAAACTAGCGGAGGAGCGAAATTGAGAAAGTGTGTTTTGAAGGTGACGCATCAAATGTCATTTTGGCTCTTAAAGGCCTTTTGCGGTTTGATGATTGGAGAGTTTTTGTTAAACTTGAATTGGGAAGATTTTTGCTTGCTCGTAATTTGTTTTGGAGCATGGCTTTTGTTCCCCGTGATTGTAACTCAACTGCCCATTTTTTAGCTAAATGGGCATCTCCGCTTTCTTTTTGTGGTCCTGTTCCACCCAACCTGATTAACCCACCTCTATGGGGAGAGAAGGGGGTGCCGAATTAGGATGTGTGTTGTTTGTTTCTGTTTTAATTTATGCATTCTCTCATTTAGCAAAAAAAAAAAAAAAAAAAAAAAAAATATTATATATACAAGGACATTATTAATAGTAAACTGGCTTGACTCTACATATAAAATTATTGCTCACCCTTGAGTAAAAAATAATAATAAATAAAAAAATTTATAAATTTCTTTTTCTGGTTATTATTATTTTATTATTCAATATATAATTTTCTGAACTCAAGAATAAAATAATGTTTTATAAACCATACCCGTGAAATTGCAGACACACTCTCAAAGTAAGTTTACTTCAGTTCCTACCCAAAAAAAAAAAAAAAAAAAAAAAAGTTTACTTCAGTTTGTTTAAGTGTGCATATGACCTACTATAATTTTATATTTTAACAGAACAGAATCCTAAAGGTATTTTGTTTCTGCTGTGTCCATAACCAAAAACCCCAAAACAGGATTAAGCCATTCCTTGCTTGAAAACTTTTATGATTTGCCTTTTGGCGATTTGTACACCAGGAAAATGATGCATACAGCTTAAGAAATACATATTACAAATCCCTTTTCCTGAGAAGAATTGGGGATTTTATATTCATTGTGACAAGAATCTTGCACCCCCTCCCCCTTTCAAGGTGTCAAAACAAACTTCCCACCAAGGTCATCAAGTAGACAACTCATCCCATGGGTGAATTTTTACCCGCCTCAGTTTTCCGGAAAGTTGATAAGGTGCTGTTTGGCCAGAGGAAAGACCAGTTCTTCAAACCTCTGTCAAATGAATCTTCTCATTCATGTTTGCTGCTGATCCTTCCCATAGTTCTCCTAGTTCCTTTCTTGCCCAGGAGACAATAATTATGGGACCTAAAGTAGAGGGCACCTAAAGTTAAGAAATAAGGACCACAAATTAGAAAAAGATCCTGGTCTTCAAAATTCAAATTACTAGGCGTCAGCATAGCCAGTAAAAGATTACTTAAAAGAATTAAGCATGCACTTTCACGTAACTGAATGGGACAACTGTACTTTTTCAATGCAACTTCCACTCAGAAACCCAAAAAAAAAAAAAAGCCAAAAAGACACACGAGTTTAGACAAGCAGATAAAAGGAAGGTCTAAACTAGAACCAAACTTTTTGTTTGTATCACGTCTAAGATTAGTGATATGAGTTGTCTAAGTGTAATAAATACCAGATAAAGGAGTGCTGGTTGAGGGGAATGTGTCAGAATCCCAGCTGCCAATGCAGTGAAAAGTCCTACTGAATATCCACCAAGGGCATACCAAATATATTTGGATCCCCTTGACTGAGGTATATCCTGAGGATCCTTAGAATCCCGACCTTTCCGATAATCAAAACAAAGAACTAAAGCCAAAAGCATAGAAGGAATAGCCTGCAAGTCAACATAAGGTGTGCATTAGCTCATTCTAGGATGTAAAGTTTAGTGAGTCAACAAAAAGCAATATAAACAATCTATAGTCACATCACACAGAAACAGGTCATAAATATGTGTATTACTAGTACTTATTAAAATGAACTACCTTCAAACAATACGGAGAAGGAAAATTTACCCAATCACACCCATGTTTTCAGATTCTTGAAGGGTCAGAAGTTCATGACAGAAAGTAATTATAATGTCTGTACTGGATAATACAAATGCATTCATGTCTCCATGTGTGTGCATCAAAGCAAACATTGAGAATCAATCAAGTACTATAGATACATTTCCCAATTGGCATTGAAATAAGAGACTAATTTTAATATGTGAAGTAAATATAGAAAGAAAAGGGAAAAAAGCATGACCTTAACCTATCACCCACTACAGAAGAAGAAGAAGAGAGGACTTCCAACATTCAACAAATGAATGATCCTAATGTTGTAATTCAGATAAACAATAAAGTTAAAAGGATATCATGATGCTAAGCAACAACCATGTATATGAAAGAAATAGAAAGGAGAGTGACCATGTAAAATACAACAAATTACAAAATATTGATGTAAACAAAGCAGAAACATAAATTACCATATTACCAAGGCCAAGCATCATGAAATCAGTAGCACCATAAACCAGGTATTACTAATTCAGATAACAATAAAGTTGGTACATGTCATAATGCTAAGAAACAATAATGTATATGAAAGAAATAGCGAAGGGTAGTGTGTATCTCAAATACAACAAATTGTAAAATATTGATGCAAATAAAGAAAAAATATATAATACCATATCACCAAGGCCAAGCATCATGAAATCAGTAGCACTGTAACCAGGTACTACACCACCTAACAGATTCCTAGGGAAGACAATTTTGACAGGCAATTCAAGTTTTTTTGTAATCAACTGCAATCCAGGTAGACTCAAGCGATCAGCCACTGTATGTACAGGATTAGATGCTTGCTGTGTAGCTACAGATACCATAACATTTGCCCCAAAAAATCTCTCTGAATAGAATACCCAGAAAATATCATAGACAAACAAACAAATCAGAAGCATCGCACATATCTTGATGTTGGGAAGCCGCACATGGCTCACAAAGGCAACACACAGTGAGATGCCCAACAAATTGTTCAGTACCCAATGACCAGAAACAAGCCATGCCACTACAACAAATGAGCATACTAATACAAGAAGTCCTTGAAGTCGAGTAAATGACTTGGAACAGCATCGAGATACAAATGGATCAGTTAAACCAAATTGAGACTTGAAATGCACAATATATGGTGATATACAAAAGTACAAGGCCGATGCTGAGGCAACTGCAGTAAAAGCAGTGAGGAGCTGTGAAACAGAAGAGAATAAATAGAACATCAAAATCAAGCTGCATGAGCTCATTATGGGAATCATCAAGGCCTGAGACCTGTCTAAGGTAATGGATGCTTCTGACAAATCCCGGTTTCTCTCCATTTCCTTTCCATAGGTTAGGGCACGAAAAGCAGATCCATATGTCACAGCTATGGCTGTCAAAATCAGAGTCAGAGGAGCTGGTTCCAGCAAATAGACAAGCTTTGACAATGGCTCCATAAATAATATAATCAAACACTTTTAGATACGTTTAGCTGTCTCAACAATACCACGAATCTACAACAACACCTATATGGGAAAAGTTCTATAGCAATCTTCAAGCTGTCACACTCCTACATAATCAAATGGTAGAATTCAATTATCAGATAAAGAAAGACTAATTAGAATTACACGTTATCCAACTGAAGCTACAGCATTTTTTATTACTACCAACCAGAGAACAGAGGAAAAGAGAAGCAATTTGTTACAGATAAACTCTCAACAAAACATGGCTTTCTTCCTCTCCATGGTTTTAACAGAAAAATGTTCCATTAGTGCAACAACAGCCCACAAAGACTACATCATTTTTACACTGTACTTGAAGGTAATTAAGTTTCGGCAGTATAAATCCCAGCCCCATTACTTCCGAACAAAATTATACACTTCTTCATTGATAATGTGACTGAGCAGCTCCCTCACGTAACAGTCAACATTTATTTTGTGTGACTTCCGGAACCCCTCTTAAAATGCAGATTAATCTTCAACGAATTAGGGAATAAATATATATATATATATATATATATATATATATATATATATTGTGTGTGTGTGTGTGTGTGTGTCCGTGTGCTTAAACGTGGAAATTCTTGCCGCACCGAATAACAGAAACGGATGATTAAACCAAAATTAAAACTATTAACAATGGGAAATCCCAAGTAAACACCCTAAAAACAAGTTAAGAAGATCTGAAAAATACTTGATGTTTATGATCAAGAAAATTTGTCAAAAAGAAGGGAGAATAAATTGAAAATCATATAGACGCAGTTCCTGCGTTGAATTCGCAAGAAATAAAAGAGATTCTGAAAAGATGAACTTACCTTGGACTTAAAGGCTTTGACAATCCTCTCTCACCCTCTCAAAGGCCAGCGGAGGGCTCCTTCCCTTGTGCTAAGACTTAAGAGTTTCCACTGAATCAAAAGTAGACAAACAATATTAAAAGCTTTGCTGGGTTTCAATGCACCTAATATTGCACTTATGACCCTATATTTAGCAGATCTTCTACTACTGACCCGAAAAAGTATTTTGTCCTTCTTCTGATTTTATAATTGATCAGTTTTTGGTGCTACAATAGTGATAAAGTAGTCGGTGTTGTGTTGGGCAGCCCCAACCTGGTGAGATCGACACTCCCTTCCCCTGTAATCAAAAAAATAGTGATAAAGTAAAGCCCATTTATCCAATGAATTAATTGGGCCTCGAATCTGCGAGAACCTTTACCAAGTTGAGCCCGATTTGATAGGGAATTACGAAATACTGAACTCAATCCCGACTTTCAGAAAGCTCACTTGATTTGTCGAAGATTGTGACAAACCTATGGACTTTTTTTTTTTTTTTTTTTTTTTTGATAAATACAAACCTATGGGCCTTAAGGCATTTATCCCGGCAACAAAACAAAATAGTAATAAAAAACTCATTCTTTTTATTTTAGATGACTAAAATATTTTTGTAATTTACTTTTTTAAAAATAAAAATAATTAATGAATATTATTTTTTTGAAAAATCTTAACTCTCATGTCATAAGTGAAGATATTACCAACTGAGCTATATTTTCTTGACAAAAATAATTAATGAATATGAATAACAAAATATTAATTATAATAATTTTTATCAAAAATTAATTAATAAATATAATCGTAATGTGTAAATGAGCTAGTAAGAAAGAGTTTGATATTCAAACTTCCAAACATGTAGTTAAAATTTGGGGCCCAAATAAAATAAAATTTGCAGCTGTTAAATAAATAAGGTAAAAATGAAAAGAAAGCAACTAAAACAATGGTGTATAAGTTATTGAATTTGCGTAATAGGAAAATGCATGGTGAATAATATATGACGTCGTAGATTCAATAAAGTCGTGCACAAATTATATGAAACTTTGTTTTCAAATAAAAATTAAACTTTATAAGACAAATAAAATAGAATTTGAAATTCATTATTATTCTTAAATCTTAGATACAAGAATATCTGTAACTCACATGTTCTCCAACCCCATATACAACCAACCCCTAATAATTATAATATATATATATTTATATATATATGTACCATTTTGATCTGAGATCTAAGAACTTTCTCTTTACAGTAGCTTCAAAGACTTGTACATTAAAAGAGGAAAAGAAAAGGAAAATTCAGTTCGTGCAGTAACAACTCCAATTAACGCCAATCGCGGACCCATCCATTTATTGATCATCATTACCTCTTTAACGGAATTCTCTTTCAAATTTATTCATTGTCACTTTGGTACGAGAAAGGCCCGGTAGTTATACACATAATGGAAAGTAAAGATACTGAAATTTATTTATTTAATTTCATGTATTATTAAATTTTTTATTTATAAGTTACATGTAAAACGCTTGTTAATTAATTAGAGGTTAAAAGAAGAAAAAAGAAATGTATATGTAGACAATTAAAAATTAGTAGCGTATCTTTTTAAAAGGTATTGAAGTAACCTAATTGTCACGTAGATAAGACAGTCTAATGTGGACATGACATATCGGTTAGGTTAGATTCACTTCGATCTATTTGATCTCAATTAGTAGTTAAAATAGATATGCATGTAACCGATGAGAGGCTTGTACTCCCAAATACCATAACATTAAATTGAGTTTAACGGGTCGTTGAGAAAATACATTGTTATCATTTTCTTTTTCATATTTTTGCAAATGATAGGTTTGAGAGCATTATGCACTCCCCGAAAGATTTAAGAGTTATCTTCACAAGACATATTGTTGATTTCTCGGAAGAGATCCCCAAAATATTTACTAATTTAATCATCATAAGGTCAAAATCGTGAACATCACTCTAACACGTGACTTTTATAACTTACTTGACAATTTGGTGGAACCCCTCTTCATTTACTTGCATCCTCATAAAAACTATTCCCAATCACTTCTAAAATAAAAAATAAACTACAAATTAATTTTTTAAAATAAATATTTTTTTTTTTTTTTTTTTTTTTTTTTTTTGGTGAATAATAAATATATTTTCTTCAAACTCCATTAATTTAGAATCCACATGATTATCCAATATGTTGTTATGCAACTATTCAAATACGTACTTATCCATTGACAAAATTGAGCTGGAGAAGTAAAACTCTTTTCAACGAATTGATAACTGATAACTTTGAATTGAAGTCGAAGGCAAATTGCGTGTAGCAACAATCTAACTGTGGATCCCCATTTTTCCTGTTTTCGGTTTTCTTTCCGGACCCCACAGCCAACAAACCCAAAAAAAAAACATATACAGTACTAGGAGTTGATGGGACAGCGCCGGATTGCCATTGGCTCCGTTCGATTTTCATCCAGAACATTCCTTCGTCCTTTGAAACCGGAACCGGTCACATATATCATAAACCATTAAATAACCCAATCCCAATATTTAATTTGATTTCCACAAAAATCCTCCGCTGTTTCCTTCATTCCCTTCCTTCCATATATCTAGTTTCCCTCCTACAGCAAAATTTTCGCGCTTCTCTTTCTGCATTTTCTCTAATCTTCCTGGTTTTTTCTCTCTCTCCAGTTCATCTCAATCCCGTTTTCCTCTCACCAGTTTCTTATTTTCAAACCATAATATCTCAATTGCTGAGTCTAATTGATCATTGAAACAGTTCTCCGCACGTTCTTTCATTAATTTATTATTATTATTGTTTTAAATCAATAACTTTCCTGTTTGTCTCTTTCTTTCTGGGAACATAGTCACGCACGAAGATCAGATGCAGTATTATTCTTAATTCATTTGTGTAGAAAGTTGAAATCTCGTTTTGGAAATAAATCGAGATGAAGAGTAATAATCTGCTGCAAGCAGCTGTAGTGGTCGTCTGCTTTGTGTTTGTATCGTTGGCACCGGGGTGTATGTGTTTGGAAGACGACCAACGGCTTCTGGTGAAGATGACTCTTGTTCAGAACGCTTATGCCCTTGGAGCTTGTAATAATTACGCCATTACAATTTCTTATTATTAGTTTCTGAAAAGTTAACTTTATTGTGTATTCTGACGGTTATACATATTCGTAGATTGCCTTGACGGGAGCCTGCCTGGGTATCATTTACATAGAGGATTTGGCGCTGGAGCACGCAATTGGCTTTTGCAGTTTGAGGTATGGCGCCTTTTTCGTGGTAAAAAGGGATTTTTGCCTGTCTTTCTTTCCAGTCTCCAACTAGAGATGCTTTTTCCGCAAAACTTCCTTTTCATGATTTGTAGAGGAAATAATGACTGCAGAAGTCTGCTAGAAGTGTCATAATTCTTTCTTTTATATTTCTTTCTTTTTCTAGTGGGCCTTTAGGTGTATCCATTTTTCCCCAAACTACAAATCAGGACATAGAATTACTATTTAGTTGCAATATAGATATATTTTCATGATAATATATCGTGGCAAAAAAATTTTATATCGTCATCGTTACTCCATTTTTATAATTATATGCTTAATTTATATATATATATATATAAATATATATATATATATTATTTTTTAAATTAAAAATGTCAATAGACGAAAATGTACCAGTTGAGCTTGAAAGGAAAGCAAGTGATGATGTCATCTTTTTTTTCTCTCTCTTTCTTGTTTTTTTTTTGTTCTTAAACTTATCACAAAACAGCTTACTCGAAAAAAAAAAAAACTTATCACAAAAAAGGGGGACGGGGGAGTTTGAGGTCATTAATCGAGGAAAATGGCAAAGTGGCTTCATTATTTATCATTATCATGTGAAGACGATAGGCAGTGACCACGAGGGCCAGAGCGAGAGAGTCGTGTGTTTGCGGATGAAACTGAAAGTACCCATTGGTTGACTAATTTTCGCAATTCCCTTTCATGGCCATAACAGGGTGGCGGATGGTGCAACGATATCCAATCATGCCTGGAGAGAGCCCAAACACGCCGAGGATCCACAAGGTACATGAGCAGATTGGAAGTATTCTCTGGCATTCTAAGCAACAATGCCTCCCTAAACCCAGGTACGGATGGATTCATAGATCTCACTCACCATTGGAAGATATATATATATATGTAACACAATTTGTATAACAAAAGCCACATTTCTCATTCTCTGTTTCACGTGAGAGGTACTATTAGAAGCCAACAGAGACAGCTGCTTTCCTTTGTTTTTTTCTTCATATTTCCCATTTGTTGACCAAACCTTTCCTTATCTCTGTCAGTTCTGGCAGAGAGTTACTGTATCATTTAGGTTATGGAACATAAAGCGCGAATTTACCATTCATTTATTAAATTGTCAACTGAATAGTGTTAAGTGTTAGTGTAGCTTCCTTGCCTTTCGTCGTTTAATGAGTCTCCCAATACATTCCAGCTGTTGTTGACTTGTTTGTGTACACTATTTTCCCTTTCTCGTGGTGTGAGGGTCCCCTTATTCAGTTTAAAATTGCAAATAAAAGAATTCAATCATATGATTTTATCATTATTATTATTATTTTTTTCCATTTTTCCCCATTATGTCGGTGTATTCCTTGTATGGTAGCAGTATTAACTCTTCTTATAAAATAAAAAAGGTTAAAAAAACTGAAATGAATTGTTTTTTGCAAAATTCATGATTAAATTAAGAATTTGTTGGAAACTTTAATATTCGAATACATTTCACCTAAATTAATAAATGGTCATTTAATTATATTTACCAAAAAAAAAAAAAATGGTCATTTAATTACGAATTACGTTGCCAAACCCATATTTAGGTGAATTGTAACTCCCGATTCAATTATTTGACCAACTGAGGTAACTCTTTGAATGAAACAATGCAGATTTCTACAATTGGAACCGGGTCAAGATCAGGTATTGTGACGGAGCCTCTTTTGCTGGAGATGCTAAATTCGACAACGGGGTGAGTCTTCTGCTTCTTCCTCCATTTCATTCAAATAGATTTCTATTTTTACTCGTTGTACTAACTCAGCTTTTTTTTTTGCCCCAAAATGTTGAATGAACAAACCAGACATCATTACTCTATTTCAGAGGCCAAAGAATTTGGCAAGCTGTTATTCATGATCTCCTCCCAAAAGGTTTAGGCCACGCGAGGAAGGTATGCTCTTTTCTTCTTATTATTTTTTAAATGCTTATCTCATTGACAGGTGTCATACCATCTATCAAGTCCATGATTGCACAAGAAAAACGATAAATGGTTAAGAGATTTCTTAATTTTATATTAAAAGGACATCCAATTTTGGACTCAGAAAGTTACATGTTTTTCAAAGCAATTTAGATTGCTTAAAATGTTACCATCCAACTTTTCAGTTTTTAAATTCATACGAATAATATATTTGCTTTGTTGCAATGATATCTAGGCACTGCTATCTGGTTGTTCTGCCGGTGGGTTGGCATCGTTTCTTCACTGTGATGACTTCTCCACATATTTACCAAAGAATGCTAGTGTGAAATGCTTGAGTGATGCTGGCTTCTTCTTGGACGAGTCAGTTTTTACTTACATGCTAAAAACTAACACACAACTTTTTGCCTTTTTACCTTCTAATTAAATAAATGTTCTGCCCTTTCTTGTAGGAGGGACATCACTCTGAACCGCACTGCAAGGTCTTTTTATGAAAACCTCATTACTTTACAAGTGTGTCTTCCTTTCTTTATTTTTATTTTTGTCTTTCTTAGTATTAATTCTTTTTACTTAATTGTCTTCAAACATTATATATAAAGATGAATAGATATTGCATCAGTGCAATGTGTAATATGAATAAAAATAAAAAATTTATAGCGTCTTCTATGTATGATCCTTACAGGGAATAGGCCAAAATTTGGACAAGAACTGCACGAGTTCTCATAACTATCCCGTGCAAGTATGATTTCATGATTCCTTCATATTTTAGACTCAAAATGAATTTTAAAGAAAAAACTGTTCTCAAGATTTCTAAATCTTGTGCAGTGTTTCTTTCCTCAATATGTGCTGGAATACACCAAAACACCATTCTTCGTTCTAAACACAGCATATGATGTGTTCCAAGTAAGATATTTATACTTTTTTTTTTTAAAATCCTGAATTATAGAAATGGTGATAGAAATGTATTCTGAAAGCAGTTTCATCACTATCTGGTACCACCTTCTGCTGATCCACATGGACATTGGTATCACTGCAAGCTTAATCCTGCAGCTTGTACTGCTGGACAGATAAATATTTTGCAAGGTTTCCCACTTTGCCCTTGAATAGAAAAGAATGTTTTGGTTTTCTAATACTTCAGATGTAATCTGTGCTCTGTTTTTCTTTTTATTTGGACGAGTGAACGGTGTTTTTTTTTTTTTTTTTTTTTTTTTGTGCTTTCTTATATACCCAACAGTGAAACGTTGTTTTGGCCTTTTTCAGGATTCAGGAAAGATATGCTTGCTGCTTTGAGTTTATTGTATTACAACTCAACAAGGGGAGGAATGTTTATCAATTCTTGCTTTGCCCATTGTCAAAGTGAATCACAAGATACTTGGTTTGCGGATGATTCTCCAAGAATAAACAACAGGGTTTGTGAAATAATTTATCTTCCTCTTCCTTTCTTTAAATTCTTTCCCAACATCTCCCCATTTCATCCTCTTTATGTCTCAGAGATTGAATGAGAAATAAAATGAAAATGATGTTTCATATGGTAATTTCTTCCAGACAATAGCCGAGGCAGTTGGAGATTGGTACTTTGGAAGGAGGAGGATTCACAAGCTGATAGGTTGTGCATATCCGTGCGACAGAACTTGTCATAACTTGATTGGCTAAGAAGCAACAGCCCAAAGAATCTGTAGCAATAAGACAAAATTCTTTCAGGTTCAGTCGACCATATATCACAGAGATGCAGAGCAGAAAAGTCTGCCTTTTGGCATCAAAATCCCTTAGTTAAGGTAACAGTCCCTTCTCTTTTAAGGGAAAAATGAATATAGAATTCATTTTATACATACAGATCACATTCTTTGTGTAAATCAATCTGAGCAAGAAATATTTGTAGCCAGTGCAGGTTCAGCTCTCAATTTGCTACATTACTGTATTGGAATATTTATTTTGTTTGCCCTCTTGCTTAATTGGTTTTGTAAACACGTAGGAAATTAAATCAGATAATATTCCAATTAT
The DNA here is from genome assembly GCA_025388415.1 of Cynanchum wilfordii. Classification (NCBI taxonomy): domain Eukaryota; kingdom Viridiplantae; phylum Streptophyta; class Magnoliopsida; order Gentianales; family Apocynaceae; genus Cynanchum; species Cynanchum wilfordii. Next base: position 1,484,481 of record JAHSUH010004190.1, read on the forward strand.
GTAAAATCATTTTTTCCCTTACATGTCTTTAATTAGGCTTTAAGAAGTTATTGATTTATTTTACTAGAGATAGTGATATTTATGACATTAGTGCTCAAGAGTTAGGCTTTAAGTTATTGATTTTTTTTATTAGAGATAGTGATATTTATAACATTAGTGTTCGAGAGTTATTATGCATGCGACAAAAATAATGACTTTACCATAAGAGTTGAAAATTGAAAATTAGCTTTTAAGTTATTCATAACAAAAATAAAAAATAAAATTATCAATTAAACAAACCAGAAAGAAAAAATAAAATTATCAATCAAACACACCCAAAAGAAAAATCTCAATTTTATGAAAGTGTTTTCAAATAATAGAGGAAAAGAAAAGAAGAAATGAATTAAAACATTAAAATATTTTTTTTAACATTAATATATATACATATATATTTTTTTCTTTTCAAAAATAAAAAGTATAAAAATTTAAAAATTTAAGTAAAGAAAACTTTCCAGTAAAAAAATCATTTAAAGAAATGATTTTATCTCTCTTTATTTTATTTTGTTTTAATTGTTTTAATAAGTGAAAAAGTGATCCAAAGAATTGATATGATAGCATTTAAAATCTTTGAAAATTTATATAAATAAAAAAATATAAAAGATATTTTTGACCAAAATATATGATATTAAGTATATTTTTAAAATTGATAATTTTCCTTGTCATGTCAAACTTAAAAAAATAAAATCTGAAAATTACTTCTCAAAGTAATATTAAAATACTTGATTATAAATATCAGTTAAAAGATTTTTAGTAATTTTTCTTTTTGTTGGTAAAAAAATCCCTTGCATCCTTAAAATACTTTTTCATAAAATAGCAAATTTTTTTTTTAAAAAAAAAACTACAATGGGTTTTATTGAATTAGATTTATAAAATTTATTATAATTATTTACAATTTAATTAGATTATTAATAATTTTTATAAAGTTGCACGCTAGTTTCACTAATTTTTAATGTAAAAAAGGAAAATCGAAATTAGAGTGCATTAGTAATCGCAAAAAAAAAAAAGAAAAAAAGAAACGAAGTTTCTATCTGACAACCCCCTCTCCCCCCACCCCCAAACACGAAAAAAATCGCTGAAACACAGCTGCTGTTCCTACTGACGGTGTCAGCTAATAACCAGCCAAATTTCCATAGCCACCGGAATTCCAACTATTTCCTCTTCACCATCTCAGTCATAGGCATATCACCAACTCACCAGTCACCACTCCAACAAAGACACTTTCACGATAAAAAAAATCAAAGAAACAGTCACGGAAGATGGCTAGTGTTTCTCATCCTGATTCTGACTTGAAGGACAAGTCCGATTTCCTTGCTTCTCTCATGCCTAAGAAAGAGATTGCTGCTGACAGGTTCATTCAAGATTATCCTGACTTCGATGGCCGCGGCACCGTCATTGCTATTTTTGGTAACTGTTTTTGTATTTTTTCTTCTCCAAATCTCATGTCTCTTCCGTTCATTTATTGATGAAATGCTTTTGTGTGACAAGTTCGTGTTCGTTGGATGTATATTTTTCATGGTAACCAGTTACATGCATGCGTGTTTTCAGATTCTGGAGTGGATCCATCTGTTGATGGACTAAAAGTGACTTCGGATGGGAAAGCCTAAAATCCTTGATGTGATTGATTGGTAATCGGTTAAAATGTTTTTTATTGTTTCAAATTTAAAAATTGGGAGTGATAGGAATGGATTCCATTCCTGTTTTCTTATCCTTATTTATGTGCAATAGTACGATGGAAGTGGAGACGTCGATACGTCAACTGTTGTTAAGCCTGATGATGATGGTTGTATTCGCGGAGCTGCAGGTACCATAAATACATTGCACCTGTTATTGAGAAATAGGAACAAATTTTAATAGTTCTTCTGTGACCTTTGTAATGCGTCAGTTGGTACTAGTAAACTTTTTGGTCTGAGATTGAAGAATTATGTATATTTTGGGTACATTGGGGATCCTAAAGCCTGAAAACCTATGCATTATCTTCTGGAAGCTGAAATTGTCTATCATATGAACTTTCTCTATTTTGAGCCTTATGCTGCTGTGCATGTTTATGGACGTTTAACTCTTTAGGAAAGCTTGTTTTCTTGACGAGTATGCTCCTGTGATGAATGGTCCAGAGTCTCATGACTAGGGAACATACAATAACATAATTGCACTTCTATTGTGAAATTCATATATCTCGTTCTCAATGAAGAATGATTTAAAGTTATTCTGGTATAGTTCAGGACCTGTCAGTACTGGTTGATTCATCATTGACTGCATGCTTACTGTATCACTGGATTTCAATTGTTATACATGACCATGTGCTAGATATTTTTCTACACTTTGTTGGAGATATGTGTCAGACTAGTTAATTGTTTGCGGGCTCAGGCGCATCTCTTGTTGTAAATTCCTCGTGGAAGAATCCAACTGGAGAATGGCATGTTGGATATAAGTTTGTTTATGAACTTTTTACAGATACCCTGACATCGAGATTGAAGGTAAAACTTTCACTTATTATCTTTGCCTTGAGCAACATTTTTCCTTTTTCCTTGTGTCAATGTATTATTTGCTCATACTATTGTTTAACAAATTATTATACACAGAAAGAACGAAAGAAGAAAAGGTGGGATGAAAAGAACCAGGAAGCTATAGCTAAGGCTGTGAAGCAGCTTGATGAATTTGATAAGGTTACTTGAAACCCAAGGAATTCAGCTTATTTTTATATGATTTTTTATTTGTAGTTTTCTTTGTGTATATGAACATCTGTTTTTAGACTCTAGGTTTTGTGGATATTTTTCTTGGATAGTTTCAGCAATAGTCATGAATCGTTTTATAGTTTTGGTAAAAAATAACTAAAGGATATAAGTGGACATGTTAATACCTCTGCAATTTTAAAACCTCAATTGTTGGCGCATTGCTCCTTGTGTATGCAGTTTTACTATTTCTTTTCTGTAATATGCATAATTTGTTTGGATTTCTGGAATAAACTGCACTTGTCTAGTCTGTCGGTTGTGTACCTAAAAAGGGGTAAGAGTGGGGGTGGGGAGGAGGGATAGAGTACACAATTTGCTTGTTCCATCCTCTTTCCCCATGTTCTGTTCATTATTTTAGCTTGAAATTTCATCTTAAAAGGCGCATATGAAATGAAGATACAAGTGCCAGAAAACTCAGATATTATTCACATTTTTTATGTTTTTCCTACTACTCATGGAAAAAGCTCTTACCTTTCCCACTCTGCCCTCCATTTTCTAAATTTGGTTGGAAGGGAATTCTTTACAGTGGTCTAAGATATGTAATATCCAGTCACGGAAAATGAATGTAAAGAAATGCATGAGATATTTTAAACGTTGACAACTGCCTTTCAATTTCGAATACACCTTTTGTTTAGCAGTATGAAAAATTAATAGAAAATAGATTCTTCTCCCTTATTTCTTATTTATCTTTTGCTTTGGAAAATTCATCCCAATATTCCCCATCATGATGTCATTGTCATCCTAAGCTGAACTAAGTAGGAAGTAGTCATCCTAGTGGGCTAGAATGCATGGTCCATGTTTTCTTCTTCTTCTTCTTCCTCTTTCCCCAATCTGCTGTCTCTCCGTCCTTCTAACTCCTTCCCCCAATTTGGTGTTATTTGTGCTTTCCTTAGTGCTTGGATGATGACTGTGACAAAATTTTTGTCTCTAGAAACACACAAATGTTGAAGATCTCAAACTAAAAAAGGCCCGTGAAGACCTCGAGAATAGGGTTGATATTCTTCGCAATCAAGCTGATGTTAGTGTATTTGTACATTTACTTCCTTTTCATTTCTTTATTGTATATCCCATTATTTTGCTAATCATGATTTTATGATATTAGAACTATGATGATAAAGGGCCAGTTATAGATGCTGTAGTATGGCATGATGGCGAGATATGGAGAGTTGCTCTTGATACCCAAAGTCTTGAAGATGAGCCAAGGATTAGGGAAACTTGCTGATTTCACACCTTTAACTAACTATAGGTATGACATACAATGGAATGATGAGATCAGGTGCATATGCAGGGATGATGTACATATAGGAGGAAGTGTGTAGTACAAAATTACGTAAATTCAATGTAATTATTCTAGACAAAAAGTTAGATTTAGCCAATTTTCCTCCTTTGAGATAAATTTTGGGTGACTGCAAATAAGTTTAAAAGCGATTGATATGAATCCCCAGACAAAAAAACCTATGTTTTATTTATTTCTTTCCCTTATATATTTTTCAAAATTGTTATCTTTCCACATTCTGACTTGCCCCAATAAATAGCTTATTACATTACAATTTGATATTTTAGATCACTAAAGCCTTCTTGTTTTTCTAATATGCCATTCATGTCCTGAGTGGAATTCATTTTGTATTTTGTTTACTGTAGAATAGCATTTGTTGAACAAAAGCAAGCGTGCAAGAATCCCCCCACACCCTTCAAATGTTTATTATCTTTTTTTTTGTTTGTTTTGGGGGGGAAAAAAAAAAACAACCAAGGAAAAAAAAAAAAAACCTAGTCAAGAAATCTACCCATACACCCTCATACTGTTGATAAATTCCATCAAAGATTCTATTAAAGTGTGCATTACGAACCACAAAAAAAAAAAAAACCCCCCCCCAAAATTACATAAATCCGATAATGCTAAGTTAAAATCCATTCTTAGGAGGCTTGTGAGTTTCAACTGCTGGTTACATCTTCCTTAGCGGTCTCCCCAAGCAATTTAAGTAGGTTAAATCTAACTCCCATGTTCTTTGGCCAGTCTTGATCTTGTACATGAGATGTGAACGTGGTCTACTACCAGCATTTAATGTCCTTGTAGTTTCATCTTGAAGGATGCCTGTCGATAGCTATAATGCTCATTTTGTAATCTAGTTTAGTTTGTGGAAGTTTTGACAGAATGATAATGACCTGCAGGACAGAACGGAAGTATGGCATTTTCAGCAAACTGGACGCATGTACATGTGTTGTTAATGTGTACAATGAGGGCAACATTTTGAGCATTGTTACAGAATCCTCACCACATGGTACTCATGTTGCTGGTATAACTGCTGCATTCCATCCAAAGGTAATTTTATCCTTGGTAATGAATTAGCTAATGAGCAAGTTAGCTAATTCTTTGTCCCTTATTGAATGGGGGGGGGGAAGAAATAGAATGAAAAAAATGAATATGCTTGACTCTCATACTTATTTTACTCTGTAATATGTTATGCCATGATGTAGGAACCTCTGCTAAATGGGGTCGCACCTGGAGCTCAATTGATTTCATGCAAAATTGGAGATTCACGCTTAGGATCTATGGAGACAGGAACAGGGTTGACTAGAGCTGTAATTGCAGCAGTGAAGGTAAGTTTGTATTAATGTGGATTTATTACCAAATTGGATATGTTTTAGTTGGAGGTTTTTTGTTACTGTTGTTCCCAGCCTCTATGATCCAGCTCATTACATCTTTTGTATTATGAAGTTAAGACTCATGCTTGGTTGCTGAAATATGTGTTGGTGAGTCTTCGGACAAGAGTTTGAAGGTGTATATATAAATTGCTCTCTTTGGAGATTGAATCCTAGTTTAAAAGGAAAATATCAATAATGAGCTATGAGGTATTCTTAAGCATTGTAGGTGGACATAACAACGGAGACACATCTTTTTTTTAATGGAAAAATATTTTAATTCAGTTTTTGAGAAAATAAAAAGATGTGACACATACATAATCTTTTGGGAAATGAGGAGGATGGTTAAGTGTGAGCTATGGCTGTCATGGTTCTCAGTTTTCAAATACAAAAGAGCGCTAATTTCTGTTAACAGAAAGAAATGTGATGCAACAATAATTAAAACTGTTGTTTTGTTCATATAACTGGTAAAGTCTTCAAATCTGTTGCAACAATATGAAGTCTTATTTCAATTTTCTCTACTGGTTCAAGGATTAAAGAGAAAAGAAGAAAGGTGTGGTACATATGAATTAACTTTTAACTTCTTCTTGGGCTATGTGAAAAAGAAGAAAACGTTTTCTGTTCCTTTACTTCACTTCTGGTCCTCCTATTGCACAATAGTGCATCCTCTCTGCCTTCCTTGTCTTTTGTATTCTCTATATCTTAAGATCTGGTGTCTAATATGTGAAGATACTTTCTATATCTTTGCATGCTATCTGCAATTTTGCAAAGATGATAATCTAATTCATCATTTTACAGCACAAATGCGATCTTATCAACATGAGTTACGGAGAACCTACACTGCTTCCTGATTATGGTCGGTTTGTTGATCTTGTTGATGAGGTGATGTATTTAGAATCTTGCAATTACAGATCTCTATTTGTGGAATCTGGAAATGATTTCTTGCACAGTAATGATGCAATGGATAATGACTTGTGTTGATACCAGATGGTCAATAAGTACCGTATGGTGTTTGTGAGTAGTGCTGGAAATGAGGGGCCAGCATTGAGCACTGTGGGGGCGCCTGGTGGTACTACTTCAAGCATAATAGGAATTGGTGCATATGTCTCTCCTGCAATGGCAATAGGTGCTCATTGTACAGTTGAAGCTCCACCAGAAGGGCTTGATACACTTGGTATGATGTATCACATCACCTTTTGTTTTAATAAGTTTCACTTATTGCCATGGCAAAAAATTTATTTTTTATCAAAAAAGAATGCTAAAATTTCATTTCACTACCAGGTGGTATTCTAATGTGGATTTAATATAATGAGCCACAAAATATGCAGGTCTAGCCGTGGTCCAACCATTGATGGAGATCTTGGTGTCTCTGTAAGTGCTCCTGGTGGAGCTGTTGCTCCTGTACCTACATGGACTCTTCAACGACGTATGCTTATGAATGGAACATCAATGTCATCTCCATCAGCTTGTGGGGGAATGGCATTGCTCATCAGTGCTATGAAGGTTGTTTTGATATAGCTTGATTTCTTTCTTCTGATGATTTTGTTTGTGTTTTCTTTTTAAATTGGATTTGTCAGTATTTTTTTATATTCAATATGACAAGAGCATGTCGATGTGCAGGCTGAAGGTATTCCTGTTAGCCCTTATAGTATTCAGAAAGCAATAGAGAATACATCTGCTCAAGTGGGTAACTTGCCCGAAGATAAACTATCTCCGGGACAAGGGCTTTTGCAAGTGGACAAGTAAAATTTCCAAGCATAAATATTTTTTTTTAAAATACAAAAGATTATAGAAGTCTTTATAGTTTGATTGTATTTTAATTGTTGTACGATCAGGGCTTTTGAATATATTCAGAAGTTGCACAATGTGCCTTGTGTGCGATATCAGTTAAAGATCAAGGAAGCTGGCAATTCCTGTAAGGTTTCATGAGATTTCCTTCTCTCCCTGTCATTTACAATATGTCTGTTAAGTGTTAACTGATTATCTTGTGCCTATCAAATGGTCAGTAATTGCACCAGGTGTTAGATGTATTTTTCCTCCTCCTAGTGAGACTCCTCTTCATTTTTAAGCTGAAGGTCCTTGTTTGAATGGAACTAAATATTAACGAAAAAGCTGGAGCTACTTGTCAAAAAAAAAAAAAAAAAAAACAAAAAACAAAAAGGGATGACAATATGTATACACACATATATATCAGTTCATAAAGAAAGCCGGAATGATGGTACCAATATGCTCATGTGACATGGAGAGTTTGAAACAGATATGAACTACCACTTCAATCACAGACATACATGATACTTTGTGCCAAAAGCTTTATTTAATTAATACAAAAGGGACATAATTTTGCATGGGCTAAGAAATAGAGTCTCTATTTAGAAATGGTGTGGGCAAGCTGTGCCTTAACATTTTGAATTTTTAAAAAACCTGAATAAATGCAGATACTATTTTTCAGGTCTTCATGTGCCAAAATTGTAATTATTTTCAATATCTTTGCCACTTTTTGGGCTTTTCTTTTGAATGAAATCCCAATCTATATTTACTTTTTGGTTGCAGCACCTACATATCGAGGCATCTACTTACGAGAGGCCACCTATTGTCAACAATCTACAGAGGTAAGACACAGCTTTGAATCTTTAGATTTATTTCTTTGGTTGGTAAGTTTGACAAGTGATACATCTTGGCTCTTGAAGGAAAGGCTGCTTATATTTCCTATCCATATCTAGTTTCATATGCACTTTAATGAAGCAACCCAATTTTCCTTTTCTTAATAACTGCCGACCCTGTTCAGTTGACAGCCTCAGGTTGTAAAAGACTTATTTCTTTTTCATCTAAGGATAGCAGTTTTGCCTCCCATTCTTTGTTTTGTTTTTCTATGGTCTAAACATTGTATTTTGATACAGTGGACTGTACAAGTTGAACCTAAGTTTCATGAAGATGCAAGCAATTTGGAGCAGTTGGTTCCTTTTGAGGAGTGTATTGAATTGCATTCTACGGTAGACAATATAGTGAAAGTACCTGAATACCTTCTTCTGACTCATAATGGCCGCAGCTTCAAGTTAGTGAACCCCACACCTTATTCCTCTTCCATGATAACTATTCCTTGTGTACTTTTTTGTTATGTGTTCCTAGACTTATGCAGAGTTGTCTACTCCGTGGCCCTTGATTTTGTTTTGAAGGTACCTCTTTTGTTTAGTCAAACTGGTGTGGAGACACACATGTCAGTTCAGGGGGAGATGACTGATATACTTATCCAGTCATCCTTATGGTTGAAATCATGTGTGCGTATAATTGCAAATAATAGATATTTTGACTCTTTTTTTTTATATATATAATTTATTGAAGACCTGAATAGATCAATTGAAGGTTCGGAGAATGTATGAAGAGTTTGTCCAATAATGCCTAGTTTTTTTGTTGATACGCGATTGTTCTTAGCTCACCATTGCGCTTCTTGGTAGGATTTGTCTACTTTTTCTTGGAAATATCTCATTTACTTCTGTGATTCAGATCTCCTGAGACCTTAATCACTTCTTCCAATACCAACTGATCTTCCCAGTTGCCTTTCTAGTCTGCACTAAACTGATTTTGTTGTTGCCAGTGTAATTGTCACAATTTGCTGCTCTTTTTCTTCATTTTGAGGTTGGGGGGGTGGGCTGGGGTTTGTGGTGTTCAACATTTTCTTGCTGTTTATAGGTGATAGAAATGCAAGTCTCTAAATATATCCTGTTCTTTTCTGAAAAATTCTTTTTTTGTACAGCATAGTTGTGGATCCCACTAGCCTTGGTGATGGTTTACACTATTATGAAGTCTACGGGATAGACTGCAAAGCACCATGGCGTGGACCTCTTTTCCGAGTTCCAATTACTATTACAAAACCAACAACTGTGAAAAATCGACCTCCTTTAATCTCATTCCGAGGAATGTCTTTCCAGCCAGGTGATCGTAACTTCTGGAATGATAAGCTCAAATGGTGAACTAATTGTTGTTATTTAAGACCTTACACCTACATTCTACCCTAAATCTGGTACACTTTGAATTACAATCTGCACACTTTTTTTTTTCCCCTTTACATACTAACAAAAAAAAAAAAAAAAACAAAAAAAAATGCTTTAAGAACTGCAACATATTCACGTGTGAACTGGTGATGTCCTAATCATAAATCACCAGTTATAAATTATATTTATCATAATTAACAAAAAATTGTTTATAGTTAAGTGCAATATATGTTTTGTAAAGGGGATACACTTTTTTATTTTATTTTATTTTTTAATTTCTTTTAAAACTATGGAAGTTACTTTTGGGAAACTATAATTTGTAAAATTGATTTCACTTCTGGGAAAGTAATGAAGAAGAGCAAAAGAAAAAAAAAAAGAAAAAGAATAAGGGAGAGTAAAAAATGTATGAAACTCTACAATAAAGAAAATTATTGTTTATAATTACTTTTTATTCTTCTAGAATGTAATTAGCATTTTACCAAATTTACAGGTAAGATAAATCTTTTTGGTTCAATGCTATCTGGTCTGTTTAACTGGTAGGTTTTAACAAAGTTAAACATTCTACAAATGGTGTAATAATATTTTCTGCACTTTCTTCTTAAAAAAGAACTATTCTTTTAATAAAAACTGTTTTTTGAGGTTGAATCAAACCCACTTACAGTCACTGGTTGATGATTGATCGGTCTTTCAGGCTGGTCTGGTCTGGTAATTGAGTGTAGTTTGCTTTTGCTGAACTATGGGGTTTAACATTAAATGTCTTTGAAATTTTTTTTTCTATGTTTGGACTCATTAGGTTACACACAAGCTTGTGGTTGTCTCTCATTACAAAAGAAATTTTTATAATTTCTTGTATGTCCCAGTCAACTACATTTGCTAATTGTATACATCTAGCACTTCTCTATGAGCTTAAGGTTTTAGATGAGATGGTAATTTAACATGGTATGAGAAATGTTTGAACCTTGGTTCCTTCCCATTTATTGGTATTATCCACACGTTGGGATTGTAATCGAGAATTTGTGTTTGGCCTACCCTCACATGTTGTTATGTAGTAATCTAACATTCTCTATCAGAGCTTTTAGATGAGGTGGTCATGTATCAATATTTATCAAGTACTTGATCTGATACTTAGTGAAAAAATAGCTGCTTCTTTGAAGCCATTTCAATGGATTAGAAAAAGAGAAACTACCTGCTTTTAAAATGGCTCAAGAGCTCATTTTGTTCTGATACTTGCATATGCCATTTTGAAAGTGAATTAAATGATAATCTCATTCAGTTGCCCACTCATATCTTGTATAAATACTTTTACTTTCTTGACCTTTCATCTAGTATTTTTTTTTGGTGGATACTTCTTATCCAGGGCATATTGAACGTAGATATCTTGAGGTACCAGTTGGTGCTACATGGGTGGAAGCAACCATGCGGACATCAGGGTTTGATACACCTAGAAGATTCTTTGTTGACACTGTTCAGGTATGATAAAGGTGGTGATACTTTTATTAACTCTTTCTTTCTGATCTGACATGCTTGGTTTTTAGATCTCTCCATTGCGAAGGCCTATGAAATGGGAGAATGTTGTCACCTTTTCTTCTCCTTCAGCCAAAAGTTTTGCTTTTCGAGTTGAGGGTGGCCAAACGATGGAGCTAGCAGTAGCTCAGTTTTGGTCTAGTGGCATAGGCAGTCATGAACCTACTATTGTTGATATTGAGGTAAAATTTCATGTTGTATCAGAAGAATGTAACATAATTAAGTGATGTGTTCAAATTGTTGTAGTTGTTGAATTTTGTCCAGCAAAAATTGTTGCACTTGTTGCCCTAGTTATTTGTTAGCTATGATCTTGCCCCATTTTTTTTTCCCTTTTTCTGTCAGTTGATCTACAATCACAAATTATAGTTGAAAGGGAGCTTAAAAGTGGCAGAATTAAAAGCCATATGACTTTTATGAGTTTTGAGCCTTGTGATTTCATTATTTCCTCTTTTCAAGAAATTTTCTATTTTTAATATTTTCTTTAAAATGCTGAGTTGTGATGGGAATATGGAGCTTAAAAATGAATCAGAGGATTACTCAAATTTGGTGATGGAATATAATTTATTAAGTGGATTTTTACTATTTTAAAAATGCTTATTTAAGCCTTTTTTGCACTATTTGTTGTTCTTAATTTATTCAAAAATCTTTTCTTATTGGAGTGTCTTCGTTTTGGCTACTGTATTGGATTTAGTAGTTGGCAAACTTTTATTGTTTGAATTGACTTTTCAACAAAATATTCTCTATGAAGTTTTCTTCTCATTGCTTTCAAATCATTATTGGATTTTGATGTAAACATGCTAGATTGGTTTCCATGGGATCAACACAAATAAAGACGATGTGGTACTTTATGGAAGTGAAGCACCTGCCCAAATAGATGCTGAAGCTCTTCTGTCATCAGAAAAACTAGTCCCTGCTGCAAAACTAAACAAGGTGATTTTCCTAATTTCATCTGGCGTATCTTTAATATTTTTTGCATGATATGTGCATACTTTCTTATGATTAAAAGGCTTATACTACTGCATTATTCTGCAGATTAGAATCCCATACTGTCCGGTTGAAGCAAAATTGACTGCGCTTATGGCAGACCGGGACAAATTGCCCTCTGGGAAACAGATACTAGCACTGATTCTAATGTAGCATTTTGGTTAATGCTGGATTATTGTCTTGACTCTAGTTGTGATTTAATCAGATTATGATCTTTTTTGGGTTTGCTGGTCTTGCAGTTACAAGTTCAAGCTTGAAGATAGTTCTGAGATAAAGCCTTATTTTCCATTACTTAACAATCGCATATATGACAACAAATTCGAGTCCCAATTTTACATGATATCAGATTCAAATAAGGTATTGTGCACCTGTAATTCATTCTTGCTGAATACAGACGGCCTGATGCGGCTTTCTTTTTAGTATTTTTACGTACACTTTTGCCAGAGTTCTCTTTACTCGGTGATTATGGTCATCTTCGTCTTGCTGTAGTTTAACTCATCTGGTAGATACAAATGATATGGCTCATATTTTATTTATATTTATCACCTGATAGATTTAAGAAACCATTGGCCTCTATATATATATATTTAGCGCATCTACAAAAAATGCCAGAAATGTGGCTCATGATAATTGATAATGATGTAGTCCCGCTAATTGTGGTGACTGACTTGTAGTTGCTAAAGGCATCAATACTTTTTACCTTAATATGTTGCTGATTCTGTAGATACAATAGGTAATGTCTGATCAACACTAGTTAATGAATCTCATGGTTCTATAATCTATCTTTTGCTTCTATGTACCGGATGTGCTAGGGTTAAAAAAAAAAAAAAAAAAGGAAAAAAATGCAATTAAAATCCCGACATTTGGTTATTTAAGGAATTGTACGTCTTATGCATAACTGATGATGTTTCATGATTCATTGTGACACTATTTAAACTTTTGTGGAAAGTTGCTCTTCTAGAGCCTTTTGGAATGACTTCAGGTTTCTGGCTTTTCTTTTCTCATCAATCTGTGTTTCCTTACTCTTCTCTTTCCATATCCAGCGTGTATATTCAATGGGTGATGTATATCCAAAATTTGCTAAACTTCCCAAGGGTGAATTTGAGCTGCAGCTGTGTTTGAGGTAACACCCTTATATTTTTTTGGTAAAGAAAAGTACTAGCAGTGTCGTGTAATTTCCCAGTAACCTTCAGCACTAAATTTTGTTTGATTTTTCTTTTCTTTTTATATTTATTTAAAGCAGCCAGTTTCAAAACCTTATGGTATATATTCAATCCTAATTCTAGGAATCTAGAGAAAGAGATGGCTGGCTTCATTTATGGTGCTTTTGGTATTATTCAACCATCTTGACTTAGAGTTTTCATGATATTCTCATTCCAGTGTTCAGGATAGAGTGAAAGTAAATAAAAAAATAAAATGAGAGAATGTGTGAAGAGATAATAGATTTTTATTTTTTATTTTTTTATTATTTTTTTGTGTACATCATACACTAAATGAATTGTTGATGGATGTGGTGCATGCTTGCTAATCTTTTTTTTTTTCCTTTTATTTGTTTTAGGCATGACAATGTGCAATATTTGGAGAAAATGAAGGGCTTGGTAATATTTATTGAAAGAAAATTGGAAGATAAGGTAGATGACCTCCTATTCTTTATGATTCAGTTTTATTTGTTGAATTGGTTATATTCCTACCCCTTCACATAATTTCTGACAGAATTGAGATGCATCTCTTCTGTACTCAGCTCTTCTATGTGCCAGGAGACTGAAATTCTTTTCCTAATGTCAGTATAAACTTATTACCTGAATGCTAAGCTGTTTAATGAATAAAACCAGGAATAACAAGGCAAAATTAGTTTCAGTTTTGTAATTTCTTCCTGAATGTTAGAAAGACCAAAGTGTCTCCTTCACTTATGTTTATTTCTTTGTTGCCATAATTCTCGGAACTCTACCTTTAATTTTATTGCATCAGTTTTTTTTTTTTCTTTTTTTAATGCTATTTCAAACGCCATATTTTACTTTTTGTGCAGGAGGTTATTGGACTGAGTTTCTTTAGTCAACCAGATGGTCCTGTCATGGGGAATGGCAAGTTTGAGTCTTCAATGCTAGTTCCTGGGTATATTGTTTTCTTTAATAGAAATTTTCTTTCCATCTTTGATTTTTTATTTTTGCGTATCTGTTTAACCTCTTATTTAATTTCATGCGCTAGAAAGAAAGCATCATTCTATGTCGCACCACCAACCAAAGACAAGCTCTCAAAGGTATGACCTTCAGTGATATGCTCTCATTAATTGGTAGCATTATTCTCCTATGGGATGCCTCAGGCCCCAATAGCAAATGATGTTTTATAGAAATCTTCCTGCTCAAGGATGTTGCTGAGTTTTGTATTTATATGTTTGCTCTCTAGAACTTCCTGGAAGGATCTGTTTTGGTTGGAGCAATTTCTTATGGGAAGGTCTCCTCAGTAAATAATCAAGAAGGGGAAAACCCAGAAAAGAACCCTGCATCTTACATGCTATCATTTATTGTGCCACCTTCCAAGGTCATTATTATTTTTCTCATCCTATGCTCTCTTATCTAAGTTTCTGCTGTCATGCTTGACAAAGTTCTCCTCTGTTTACTTCCATATGTTATTATATAACTATACCTCTCATTAGCCATTCTATTCTTTCTTATTTTAGTACTCCATATACCTTTTTTTGCAGCGTGATGAGGATAAAGGCTATAGCTTGTAGCAAGAGCGTATCTGAACGGCTGGAGGAGGAGGTATTTAATAAGAAGTTAAATCTGGCCATTGATGTTTATGTATATTTTTTATGTCTCCTTCAGGCTTTAGCAACCTTCTTGTGTTTTATTGTCCTACATCTTCATGAAATGCTCTGAAGTAATCAAGTTCTGTATTTAATTGCATATATAGTGACTTGCAAATTTTTCAGTCGAGATGAATGTAATTCTTTTGGTAAGTTTGCTCATTAATTGAAGTTCAATTATTTATTAACTTCAACATGCAGGCAAAAATTTGCACATTTGTTTCCCATTTTCCTTGATAGAAAGAAAAGAGAAAAAGGAAGTTGCACCTGCACTTGCAAAACTGGGACATGGTGTGATTTTTCTGTTTGTCCAGCCATTTGCTTAAAAAATTCAACTACTGAATCTGGTTTTGGTGTTTAGCTTTGAAATGGTGAAAAGAAAGAATATGATGCTGTTTACTTTGCTATCACTTTTAATATTGTTGGTAGCTGCCAAATAATCTGTACAAATTAGCCATATGTAGTATTAAAGCTGATTGTTACCTGTCTGCTTTAGTAGGATAAATAAACTGGATTTTGTTTCATCACAACAAAATGCTGGAGATTTCCTCTTGGGTGGTGCAACTTTACTAGTTATTTGAACCTCTAGTATTTGACTGCAAAATTTATGTTCATAAGAAATAATATAGGTTCATGCTCCTGGCATAAAGCTTTTATTTTGATGAGGTTGTGTTTCTGCTTTGTAGTCTTCTGCAGCATTTATAATGGTTTTCCTCTCATAACTGCACCATTTTGTCAATCAGGTAAGAGAAACCAAAATAAAAGTTCTTGCAAGCTTGAAACAAGGCACTGATGAGGAGTTCTCTGAATGGAAACAATTGGCTGTCTCACTTAAGGTATTATATTGGTACTTTCTCATGATGCTACTATCTGAAATATGCATTTGGAAATGATCAAACTTCTCTCTTTTGACCCAAAGAAATTCAAAAGCAAGTCCTTATCAACCTGGCTCACAAATAGCCTATTATTTTCTTTTATTGTCCGTCTCTTTGTCAGATAATCTGCCAAAACTGTGTCTCCTATGAGTGATTTTTTTTTAACATCTTCCGAAAGCAACTCCTCTTGTTTGCTGCTCCCAATTTACCATACTTCTTTTGTACCTACCACATCCTTTTACTAGTGGTTGTCAAGGTAGTTGCAACCTCATTCTTCTTTTCCCAGTTGTGTCATCAATTACCACTGCCATACACCCTTGTTTAAATTAATCTTTTTACATCTTATATGCTTTCTTAATATCCTTGTAATCAATGGACAATAGTTTTCTGTTCTCATTTTAATTCTTTTATGACGTATTGTATAGGAACTTCTCTTCCACAAATTTAATGTCCAAGTGCAAGGGCGACTTGATACTTGGTTTTTTTTTTTTTTTTTTTTGGATGTACAAATTTATCCTGCTGGTGTTATTCATTATCCTTGTTCTGAAAGGATAATTGATGCCAGAACGTCACCTTCCTTATTAATTTCTCAATGATATTTATTCAAACTCTTCCAGGGTCTTTGAAATATGATATGTCTTCTCTTGCTCTTAGGGGGTAATTTGTGTATACTCATCATCCTCTTCCTTTACATTCCTTCCATCCATGCACTTATCCTTCTTAGGCATGAATTAGTTTTATTTGAAGTATGTCTTCTCTGTTTGGTCTTCTTTTCATCTGTATCCAGAAAATTTTCCCCTATATAATTATGCAGCCTCAGCTTGTAATTATTTTCTTGTCAAGGATTTCTAATCATGATTTATTTGCAGTCGGAATACCCCAAATACACTCCATTGCTTGCTAAAATCCTGGAAGGTTTGCTTGTACAGAAGAATGCTGAAGATAAGATTTGTTATTATGAGGAGGTATTTCATTTTTCAAAAAGGACATTCAGTGGGATATGATTTTGTTTTACTTGAACTTTGTTTCTTCCTATTGTAATATAGTAGATGCAATTTAATTCTCTGAAATCATTTAATTATTAAATCCTAAGAGGAGGTTTGAAGACGTTGTTTTGGATATTCTGCATATATTTATTTCTTTTTTACCGTAAATGATGATTTGGAGTCTGCTGACCTGCAAGGATTTCAGTTTAAGACTATAGGCTGTTTCAGTTTAGCAAAGTTCATCTATAGCACTGCTAGCATTTTGTGAACTTGTTATCCTGATTAAAAGTTTTCTCACATATAGAAATAATACTATACACCAATCTTATCTGCTACCAATATTGACAACTGATAATTCTGTTATGAGCTCTTTATGCCTTAGATATAACATCAATATGAAATGGTTATCTATGTCCAGTGCAAGGTGACATTTATATTGGATTCTTGATCTCTTACCAACAATAAGATGAGTCCATCATTTGATTTAGGTGATTTACATGACATGGAGGATCATGAGGAATCATTTTATCTAAATATTTCAAATTCCAACTTTAGCTTCAGTATTTGCTTCTGGTGCTTCTATAAAACGCATTTGCTTTTGCAGGTGGTTAATGCAGCAGATGAGGTTATTGATAGTGTTAACAGAGAAGAATTAGCCCAATATTTTTCACAGAAAAGTGACCCAGAAGATGACAGTGCAGAAGTGAGTAACAATCATTATTGATGTGATGCTGTTTCTTTTCATCTTTAGAAACAAAGGTTACACCTAGTGGTGATAATGTGGAGCTAAAGACCTGCTTAAATGATGTTTGAAATTTAAAGATGACATTACAAATGAAATTTTTTTTTTTCCCCGTTAGGAGATTTGAATGGTAATACTGGAAGTTGACACTATATACAATTTGCTATGTAGAAATTGAAGAAGAAAATGGAGACCACCCGTGACCAGTTAGCTGAAGCACTTTACCAGAAAGGATTATCTTTGGCAGAGATTGACTCATTAAAGGTTTGTATTTCTCAAATTGTGTTACATTAAGAGTTTTCTTCTTTTTCTTTATTTATTTATTTATTTATTTGTGTCTATGTGTGAATTGATAAATTTAAATCATATTTTCATGTCTTAAGTGGAAAACCTAGTTTTCCCAGCTAGATATATGGAAAATAAATATGCTGTGAATGATTAGAGGCGGGGAGTTTTATCGAAAACAACTAAGTAGTTGAACTAGGCTAACGACACAAATTTTATGAAGAAGCAGCTTATTATATGAGGATGGTGAGGTATTCTCCTGCATACTCTTAAGTGCAATGTTGAAATTGAGAGGCATGATCTTTGAGAAGGTTAGTAATATGTTCTAAAATAGTACTAATATGTGGTTTTGGGAAGTAACTTGTAGTCAAACGCTCAACTCATCTCTCTGTGTACACATATAAATCTGTCTTTTGCATGTCTTGGACTTTCTTGCTAGTTGCCGTTAAAGTAGTTCATGCGTTAACTAAGTATATTTTGTTTTTTCCTATTCTTTATACTGCAAGAATTTTTCTGATAATTAGGGTGGTGATTGTAGGGTGAGAAAGTTATTGATAACGAGTTTGAAGTTGTAGAGGCCGTCGATGTCCAGTTAGATTTATTTGAAGAGAATTTCAAGGAACTTATGAAATGGGCTGACGTTAAATCCTCTAAATATGGCACTCTCTCCGTGATCCGTGAAAGACGTAGTGGAAGGCTTGGAAATGCACTGAAGGTAGCCAACCGTATTCTTCTTTTGAAGAGCTCCCCCTAATAATATTAATCTATTTACTTTTTTATATACCCAGTCCCTTATGAAGTTTTACTATATTTGATATCCTGCAGAATGATGCAAAACTCTAGTTACAGATAATTTAATCTAATTATCCTCTGCTACTGAAATATTATCTCTCTTCTTTGTATGATGCTGACCAGATTTATTTGGGCAGGTATTAAATAAAATAATCCGAGACGAAGGAGATCCTCCAAAGAAAAAACTTTATGAGCTGAAGCTATCGTTGCTTAATGAAATTGGGTGGAGTCATTTGGTGTCGTATGAGAAGCTGTGGATGCTTGTGCGTTTCCCTCCTGGTTTACCTCTCTTTTAGGTTTAACAGTTCTCACTTCCCCCCATGAAAATACTGTGAAAATAAAGTTTTAGCTTTTTGAAGTAATAATGTGACAGATGTTTTGAGGTTAATGCCATTTTCTCGTATCTCATGTTGTTGAACTCTTGGAGGGTTTTTGAACAATTAAAAGCATGAAAAGAAAAGAAAAGAAAAGAAAAAGGATTATTAAAATGTTTGACCCCGAACAGCCTTCTATGTTTAAAAAGAAGGTTATTTCTTTTTCTTTCTGAGAGAAAAAAGAAAAAGATTACAGATTTCTATTAATAAAATTCAAGACGGTGTAAGAACTAAAGGTAGTATTCTATAAATAAAATTAAAGAGGCGTAAGAATTAAAGGTAGTCCATGGGTAGGTCTGAGGGAGAGTAAAATAGAGGGAGAATGGGAGTAGTCGGGGGAGAGGGAAAGGGAAAATGAAGTGAGGATTAGAGTCAACACAATCTTGTACTCCATGGTAGTTAAATTCCTGCCGATGCACATTCTCCCTCCGAATCCAAAAGGTAAAAATCCCATCTTTTGTTTGCATCCGCCGTACAAATCATCCTTAAATCTCTCGGGCTTGAATTCATTTACATCTTCTCCCCACAGGTTCTTGTCGTGGTGCATCGATACAACATCGACCCACATATTGGTGCCATCAGGAATAACCACATCCCCCACGGCAATGTCTCCTCTTGCTTGCCTGTGTAGGTTCGGGGCCGGTGGATACAATCTCAAAACCTCGTTCATTACCCATCCCATCTGCATTGCACACACACACACACACAAAATTATCATTACCTCACCTTAAAAAAAAAAATAAATAATAATAAAAAAATAAATAGATGATAGTGATAAATTTGTATTTGTGATCTAATATTCTCATCAAGACGACATTGCAACAAAAAATCTAAATTGTCTCCGGGGAGGGGAAAGTTGCAGAGAACAAAAATCCAATCTGCTAAGTCTGTAGCAGACAAAATCCACGTAGTAAGAGTGACGTGTCACGAGTTCACGCGCTTAGGAGCTGGGACTCATAGACCGGCGTCCCGCACGAGTTACTCGCACATCAAAATCATTCCCTAGCTAATCGACCACATAAAACAAACTTCATAATCTTGCTGTCTCCATGCAAGTTTAATCCTCCCGCATAAGGCAATAAACCATGCCGTAAACTACCAGGTAAATCACACTCGATCGAGAACGCGTTGGCAGGATTCGAACCAGAGACCTTGCAGGGCATCCTACTCCACCAACTCGGCCACCCCTTGTGGGTCCATACCATTCCCTCTTTGTTATTTATTTAGTTGTTAATTTAATAAGTATTATTATACTCATAATTTTTTCCTGAGCTATTTATGTTTCACAGAATCAATATTAATTAGCAACTATATTAGTTTAAAAATAAAATAAAATTAGCAATTATATTATATTAATAAATTTTATTCTTTAACTTAGATTAATGACATGTATGACAGAAACGAAGTATATATATATATATATCGAATATATATATATATATATATATATATATATATATATATATCATTCTTGAATTAGTAATAGTCATGATTTTGAGAGGAACATTATTACTACATTTTTTTTTTTTTTTTTGAAGTGGACTTCAAAACAAGTTCACTTAGCAAAGAGTATATTATTATCGAGAATGGGTAGAGTGATAATAGTTATATATGCCTTATGTATATTCGTACGGAAATTACTTTCCTCAATAAGAAACCGCATATATATATATATATGTAAGCTGGCAAAATGCTAGTTAATTATATATATATATATGGAGAATATATAAATGAAGATGAATTTTAATAAAGAGTAGATTTTACCTTCTTTAGAGATGCAATCATTGTGGCGTCTATTTCGGCATCTCCTCCCATAACTTGTTTAATTTCTTGTCGGAGCTGATCTTGCCAGTTGGGATGCATGGCCAAGCATAACAGCGTCCATGTGAGTGCTAATGCAGTGGTCTCAAAACCTCCGAAGAAAAATGTCTTGCATTCATCAACCAATTCTCTTGTGGACAACGTCTTCCCCTTTTGGCCGTTAATTCGGTTTTGTGCCAACAACAAACCCAGCAGATCCTCCTCCTGATGCCGACCACCACCGGTTCCGGTCATCAAGATTTTGTCATAATTATAATTATTATTTCTTGCGTCGATTATTTGTAAAAGGAGACTATCAATCTCCTTTCCTAGTCTTTTTGCCTTCATGGTTTGCTTTGGGCACAGCCATTTACTGAAAGGTACACCAACGTAACGGTTTGAATTAAAGAGCGTGATTTGCATGTTCCTTAATTCGTCGAAAACTTTTCTTCCTTGTTCGTAGCTTATTCCGAAGCTAGTCTTGGCGATAATCTCCGCGGCAATGCTGATCATTTCTTTCTCGGCGTCTATCATTATTATTTCCGATGAATTGGAGATCATGTTTCTTCTCCACCTCTCCACCATACTATTTCCTGACTCCACCATTAAGCTTGACATTGCCTGATCATCAATAATTATATGCACATGAATTAATTAATTAATTACCATTTACAACTAAACCATGGATTAATTAATTACCATTTTATAAGGAGGTACATTACATACCTTCAAGTTGGAGGGAGAGAAAGCTGGAGTAATGACATGCCTGTGACGAACCCAATCCTCACCTTCGGCCATAACAAGACCATTACCAAACATGGGTTCTCTGTCCTTCTTGAACACTGTTGGCTTTCCCCAACTTTTTCCCAGAACTCCTGACGACATGTTCTTTAGAAATTCAGGGTCTGCTATGCACAGGAATGGTTCTGTTCCCAGCCAATACACGAATACTTTTCCTGTCATATTTATACGTAAGTAAATTTCAAACATAAAACCTCTTATTATATATACCAAATTCTTTTTATATATATATATATATATATATATATATATTTTGTTGGCGTGACTTTTATTTATTTAATTTTTATAAGCATGCAGAGAAAATTAAACTGAGACTCATATATAATTAATTAATATACGCACGTACCCTGAGACTTTTGCCACTCAGCGAAAAAAGGAAAAACTGATGAGTGAATATCATGGCTGATGATGCTTGAAAAAGAAGAAGAAGAGCTTATAATTGTCTTCTTCTTCTTTTTCATTTCGTTTGTGTTTCCCAAAGGGAAAGATGGAGTTGGTCCGCCAAATCCATTAGCCCTCAATTTTCTATAGGCTTTATTTGGCAAAACCCAGAATGCATACACAACCTTACATATCAAAAACAAGAGAATGGCAGCCATGGCTACTGTAAACAAGTGCAGGAATTCCATTCTTTTGTTTTCTTTTTTAATAAAAAGAAAAATTAATGTTCAGAACTCTCTCAAGAAAAAAAAAAGAAAAAAAGATCTATGTATATGTTTATAGATTGATATGATATGGTTGAAGAGCAAATGGGGTATTTATAGAGGAGGATGAAGGGTTGGGTGGTAGGGGAGAACGTGAGGCTTGTCAAATCTTGACTGTGGATGGGGATGGAACTAACAGCACATTTTGAACAAATGTATAAATAAAAAATAAAAGTATTTGAGTATTCTATAGGTGTCTCTAAAGCTAGGAGGTGTTTTCTTTGGATTAGTATTTAATTTTGAATTCATAATTAATTGTGTGTGTATGGATTAATATATTATACTCCCTCCAATAAAGAAAAAAAAAAAAAAAGGGTCAAAAATTCCATGAGATTTGTCAACGTTCATAGTTCCTTGTCAAGCTGAGCTTTCTTTCGGCTCAAAACGAGTACACATTTCTCACATCCGGTCTCCTAATAGCAAAATTTTGGGGGCCTATGTGGTCGGTCTATCTCCCCTTCCACAATAATCTTTTAAAATTTTCCGTCATGTATATATACACACGCATAGAGCTGTTTGCGAACAAAGCTCGTTCGAGCTTGTTCGTTTATTAATCGAACCGAACTCAAACAAATTTTTAGGCTCGATTAATTTTTCGAGCGAACTCGAACACTGTTCGCGAATATAATCGAGCATTCACGAACATATTATTATTATTTTTTATTATAATTCATATATATATTATTTAAATTAAAAAAAAAAAAAAAAAGTGTCATAGTTCGCGAACTCGAGCTTTATAAACAAATAATCGAACGAACTCGAGCTCGAACTCGAGCTTGGGTATGCTTGAAAGTTAAACGAGCGAACTCGAGCTTTATAAAAAAATAATCGAACGAACTCGAACAAAAATTTTGGCTCGAATTATTAAACGAACGAGCTCGAACAGTGTTCGAACACTTAATCGAACGAGCTCAAATTTCTGATGTTCGGTTCGGCTCGGCTCGTTTATAGCTCTACACACGCACGCACGCTGTGAGTGTCCGGTAAGAAATAGAGGGAGACATTTTTCCGAGTAAGAGTTGGATTCTACTTGTGTAATTTGGGTCGAATTTGAATTAGTCAAAATAATGATGATTTAATTAAGGGTAAATCATCCAAACGACACTCGAACTTTTCAAAATTCTGAGTTTTGCACATGAACTTTTTTTCTCACTTATTTTGCATTTTGCCCTTCCGTCCAAAAATTCTCTCCGACTTTAATTTCCATCCATTTTTTCAAGGGTATTTTGGTCTTTTCACCTTAGATATATTTTATTATAGAAAATTTGAAAATTTTTGCTGCTGACGAGAGTCGAACCCGCGTCCTCACGCATGGTGGACTGGCTTTTGGTTGAGGAGGAGGAAGAGTAGAAGAAGAAGTAAAATGATAAAAACAAGATAGCAAAGTAAAATTACTCTATTTTGAGAACATAATAAAAAGATAGTAATATTTTAGGAAGAATTTCAAAATTTATCATATTTTGGGAATACCATCAAAGAGGTGAGTCTGAACCAATTTAAACTGAATTTGTCTTGTTCAGAACTGCACATCCCAAAAAATACCTTTTTGCTTTAGTTGCTTTTTGAATTTACTTTTCTCATTTTTTTCCTTTTTAAATTTATTTATAAATTTTAATTTTATAATTTTCTAATAATAGTAATTCATAAATATTTTTTATATATAATTTTCATAATATAGATTTTATTTATTATTAATTATTATACTTATATTATATTTAATAAAGTGATGTAAAAATTAATTGAAATTATTATTATTTTTAATTATTATTATTAAAGTGATTATATTATAATTTCAATTGATTTATACATCACTTTGTTAAATATAATATAAATATAATAATAATTAATAATAAATATAATCTAAATTATGAAAATTATAA
This sequence comes from Cynanchum wilfordii, assembly GCA_025388415.1. Lineage (NCBI taxonomy): Eukaryota > Viridiplantae > Streptophyta > Magnoliopsida > Gentianales > Apocynaceae > Cynanchum > Cynanchum wilfordii. The sequence goes on from JAHSUH010004190.1 coordinate 1,508,431, forward strand.
AAAAAAATGTTTATGAATTACTATTATTAAAAAATTAAAAAATTAAAATTATAAAAAAATTTAAAAAGAAAAAAAAAATGAGAAAAGTAGAATTTAAATATTTTATTAAAAAAAATGAGACTCTATTTTACCAAAATAAAGTTACTCTATTTTGATAATATAGTAAAATGGTAACAATATTTTAGAAAGAATTCCAAAATTTGACATATTTTGGGAATAACCCCAAAGAGGTGAGTCTGAACCAATTTAAACTCATTTTGTCTTGTTCAGAACTGCACATCCCAAAAAATACCTTTTCGCTGTAGTTTTTTTTTTTTTTTTTTTTTTTTTGGTAAGGGCCTTTTCGCTGTAGTTGCTTTCGACTTTAATGCTGATTTTTCTGCAATCTTTCTCTCTTTTTTTTATTATTATTTTTTTTTTATATTTCTACTTTCGAGTCCAATGGCATCCGATTCTTAAAAAAGAATTTTTTATATTTATTTTATTTTAAAAAAAAATTGAACTCGACATCTTGTATACCGGAGTGAAATTTACTTGAATTAATTTAAAGAGTTAAATGAAATTAAAAGATGGTGTTGGTTGGTAATAATATATTATTATGTTTAACACTCGGAAGTCGGATGACTGAAAAACCCTAAAAACTTTCTCTCACTAAAAACTTTTCTCCCTACTGCTGCCGCTACTGCCTTCCTTTCTCCTCACCCATTTCTTCCAGCCAGGAGAGTTGCTTATCTCCGGCTAAGCTTCTCTCTTGGCCGGATCTTTCTCTTTTCTTCCGCTATTTTTTATGCTTTCGGTTTTTTTTTTTATCTTTTTTGTTACTATTTTGTTTACTTATTGATATTTTTATTACCTTTCATTCTCAAATGCAAGAGTTTTATTTGATTTCTAAAGATCAAACTGTTTCTCTTCTTTTAGAAAAACTAACATTCAAACTCGGTCTCTATCTGAGTCATTTTCTCGATTTTTATCTTTTTTGTAGACTATCTTTGGGATCTATGATACGCCCAGAATTGCAGAGATGGTTGTTGAAGGAAGAAGATAGATTTGAGCCCTCTTTACAGATGACATCAATGATCGGTGTTCGAAGACTATAAATTTAGATATAATAGTTTTGTTGTTTTTGTTTGTTTTTGTAGTTGTTTATGACTCACCTATCTTTAGATTGAGTTTTGTTGTTGTATCCATCTTTTTTAGGTTGGATGTTGTCTCTGTTACCATGAATGATGATTATTCATTCATTTATGTGTAATTTTTTTTTTATTAATAAATATTCACTTTAAAAAAAAATATATATTATTATGTTTAACGCAGGCCAAATTAAACCATGCAAGGGTGGGGTCGATGGAAACAAAGACAAATTGATTTTGACTTTTCAACCAGCGGAAACGTAGGTGAAAATGGAAGAACAAGAATTTTTGACTTCAATGAAAAATCTGCATGGGAGGCTACCCTACCAGATCCAGCTAGTTTCTTTTCTTCATTAGAATATTACGATAAATTATACCTGTATTTATGATTACTTAATTAATTAATTCATTTTTCACACTCCTAAGTTTTTTATTTATATATATATATATATATTGTCAAAACGATTTCATACTTCAATGTTCGAAAATGGACAGAAATTTCACCTTTTGACTAAAATAAGTACATATATATATATATTATAAAAATAATATATATATATATATATTATATATATATAAAAATGGAGAATTTCGAACTATGGGAACTTATGTCGGAAAATTTTGTCTAAAGAGAATTTTCTAAATTCCTCTTAACCACAAAAAAAAAAAAAAAAAAATCTAATATACATAGGCATATAAAAAAATATATAATATCCTAAAGTCCTACTATGAAATGTATGAAGCTATAGCTTTGTGGACTAAGTTTGTTAAAATCTTATGCATGGAAATGATGAAAAGTGATTTTTTTTACTTCTTACTCTTCCCACTTCTTTCTATGACATAGATTATATATATATATATATATATATATATATATATATATATATATATATATATTAATTTCAAAAAATTTATTTTGAATGCAAGTATATGAAAATGTTATCAACTAACTAATTGGATGTATATTCTTCCCACTTTGTTGGTATCTTTTGCCTCTAGAGTTCTTGTAGTTCTAAAAGATCATTTTTTTTAAAGAATAAAAGAAAAAGGGAAACCCCAAAACAGCGTTAATCCCACTATATAGATATTTTTATATATATATGTAGAGAGAGAGAGAGTCATTCTCTCTCTTCCCACAAAGTAGTTCCTCAGTGCCCTGCAAAAGAAAAAAAAAACACACGCACAACAGGTCATAACGTCTTCCAGTTACCCACGTAATATGAGGAAACATGAGCATAATAAGTATATTTGGATGATTAATTGTATTTTTTTTTTATAAAAAAAAAAAAATGGAGTAACAAAATTCTAAACTCTAGGTCCTTTTTTTTTTTTTTTTTTATTAAAATTTGACAAATCCAGTAAATTTTTCAAACAATATATTATTGTTAATATATCATGTCTGATCTATATTAAATATTATTTTATTGGTATTGAGATTATTATAATTACTTATTCTATTAATATTTCCAATAATCTCAAGGTAAATTTTGTTCTTTTCTTTAGTATTTGGAGTTTTAAGCGTGTATTCCATGATAAAATGATCGTGCTTATTCAAGAAGTACTTACTACGCTAGCAAGTTCAACAAATTAGTCTTTATTTACTATAATATAAGAAGTAAACGACTCTAAAAATAATATTAAAAAGTATATAAGCTTTAAAGGAAATATAAAAGAAAGAAATAGAGATAATATGAATACAAAACAAGCTTTTTAACTCTTGTAATATAATTTTGGTGTGTTTTGAAATGGTTGAAAGACCTCCTCTATATATATATATATATATATATATATATATATATATATATATATATATATATATATGCTTTTAGAATACTCTTCATTAATGATGCAATCGATCTTTGGTAATAATTTTTTATTAATCAAATAGTACTATAAACATCTATTTATCCTTTTGTGTGAAGATTTACAAATTACAACGTTTAACGAAGATTTTTAATGTAATTTACATAAAATATGTAACACACATATATATATATATATACTCCAAATAAATTAATTGTATGTAAAATTTTGTATTCTTAGTCAAAAAATTTAAATTAAGGATAGAAAACTTAAAAAAATAAATTAAAAGGATCAAATTAGCAAGTAGAGTCAATTAATACTACTCCACAAAAAACGTGAGATGACTTTAGGAGGTTTTGGAAATGAGTACTCAAATTTGAACTGGAAGCGTTGAAGCCAAAACACGTAAAGAAATAGAGCTAAAAAATTTGAATAAACGCAGGCTGCAGCAGGGTCAAAACCAATATTTAATTATTGGTGTATGGATTCAAAGGTACCGTTGGTGAGTGACGCAAATATAAACCAAAATTTCAGATCATTAGTATTATATTTGTGTCAGTCCACTTTTATGTTGGAAATAATATATAGATTACAAATTTATCCCTTAAACAAATCTAAGACTCAATATGTCGGATTATCAAGGAATTAATCAACCAATGAAGCGTACCTGAATTAATCTTCAAGATCTACGTCTTTAGTAATCTTGAAGTTCTTCAAGATCTAAGTCTTTAGTAATATTGAAGCTCTTCATATTCATGGAAACCTGTATGAACAAGGGCTATGATCTTTCATGAGTTCTATCGGAGTTTGAGGTTCTGTCCTACTGACGAGATATAGAATAGACAACTTTCGGTAGTCTCCCGGGGACCATAACCATATAATATATATTATTCCTAGTTAACCCATCACGGTCTAGGAATAAAGGGTTTTTACATATGTGAGCTCATACTTATTATTGATGCATATTAACTCAATAAACTTTATTAGATCACTTTAATAGGGCTTAATAAAATATGATAACCTTAAATACATAATTGACACATAAGTCCACATGATTTATTAAAATAAATCCAACAGTTTATACATGAATTTAAATAATTGAAAGATGTTTTTTTTCAAAGCAAGTTCTATTTTATATCATTTATTTTCTCTCCCTAATTTGGGAAACAAATTCTAATCACTATGGTAATCAACAAAGGTTGTAAAAACATCATCTATCAAAGTTTCAAGATACCTTATAATTGATAAAGAGTCATATCCAATCTCCTACCATCTTTGTTCATTAGGTTAGTTCAATTGAAGCACATACATCACTCCAAAAAAATCTCAAATTAAAAAATATCGGGTTCTGAATTAAAAGTCAGCTATAATGGAAAAAATATATGATAACTCAACAACTTTAAACATATAAGTATTGCAACAAGAAAAATGATATGTTGATGTAAGAAGATTTGTTTTCATAAATAATGGTCTAACAATTATTTGTAACTTTTTGATAAATAATTCAACTAGACTATTTTGTGTGTAAACATGAACTATTAGATGTTAACAATTATTCCAATTGATATTCAATAAGAATCAAATACATGAGAAGAAAATTCACCTTGCACATGCTCCATGTGGGAAGAAGCCGTCAATGTGTGATGTCCAACGATTGTGGTGCCTTGTGTGTCGAAAGTCTTCCCGACACTTTGTTGGTCGGGCGGCAGGTTCCGGAGGTGAAGCCACGGGTATGTGGTGGTTCGGAGGTGCAAGAGGATTTCGTTGGAGTGGAGGCCCACGGGTATGTGGTCCTTGGTTTGAGGGGAGGATTGTTGGGGTTGGGGTGTTAACCCAAGAGATCCACCTACTCCATTAGTATGAGGCCTTTTGGGAAAGTCTCAAGAACAAACCCGTGAGAGCTTAGGCCCAAAGCGTGCAATATCATACTAATGTAGAGTTAGGTGAGGAGGCGGCTCAACATGATTAGGAATAACGGGCCCAACAAGAACATTGTCTAAACATATTCGTTTAATAGGATGATTAGAAATTGTGCCCTCAAATGAATTATTTAGATAAGTTATCTTGCAAATGTCATATTGCAAGTTAATAATAATAAAAAAAAAAACATGAGACCATTGAGTCAATGTATCAATTAAAATCATAAATATCTAAATTGCCTCCTTTATGGATATTAATTGATCCACATATATCTCCATGAATTCATTCTAAAAACGTAAGACTTTCAACTTCTACTTTTAATGGTAATGGTCTCACAATTAATTTTTCTTTATAACATGCAGCACATGAGAGTTTACCAAAGGTTAAAATCCTTTGATTTTTTAAAAGATAACCATGTGTAGTTTCGATAATTATCTTTTTACGCATCAAAATTGGTCATGGATAACTCAAACGATCATGCCAAATTTTAAAAGTAACAAAACTAAAAGTTTACTAAATAATGTGTCTCAATAATATTAATTTTAGCATAATATAGGGCAATAGAGAGAGGTGGTAATTTTTCTAACAAAAACTTATTACATGAGGTTATTTTAGTGATGCTCAAATATTAATGACCATTATCCTCCATAATCTTAACACGATTTTCATTACAACAGATATCTTTAAAACTCAATAAATTTCATCAAGATTTGGAGGAAAATAGTGTTTTATCAATAATAATCATAGTTTTTCCGGTTAATAATATATTAGTTTTTCCGGAACCCTCAATAAATTTTACTCTACCAATTTAGTATTGTAACACTTATTTTTTTCCACATTCAAAGTGTGTAGTTCTATTGCTAATTAAACATACTTTTAATGTCATTTTTTAACTAATAAAATGGAACTATAGTAATATGAAATTAATAAAATGTTTACAAACTTAATATTAAAATATAAGAGAATAAGATAAAATACAAAATTTTAAAATTATTAAACATATTATTACTAAAATACTAAATGAAAAAAATACATTACATAAACATATTAAAATATTAAAATAACATATTCTATAATATTTTAATCATTTCAAACACTTCCATCCCCAATCAAATGATCAATTTTTCCTTCCGGATGTTCAAAAAAATCGGATACATCAAAGTGAGTAATGTCAACATTAATATCGTCAAACTCATCATCATCATTTCCTTCATGAGTCGAATCTCGAGAAACAAAGTTCACTTCAACATTTTTGCCTTTATTTTCAACAAATGATTGATATAGCTCAACAAGATGTTTTGCTTGTATGACAAGTACGAGACCAATGACCTTTCATGCCACAACGATAACATTTGTCTTCATAATTGAGAACCATATTTCTCTTATTATCTTTTGTCCACTTCGGGTGGCCAACAATATTTTTGGCACTTGAATTATTATTTCGATAATTACGATTATAAGGACCAAATTTATCACAACCATATCCATGATCATATCTACGACCACGACCTCGGTAATGACCATGACCACGAACATGATCTCTTCTAAGATCGTGAGTTCTAAAAATATTCACTTCTAAAAATGGAGTAGAATCCGTCGATCGAGTTTCAGGATTTTTCATTGATAATTCATTATTTTGTTCAACAACAAAAAGACAAGAAATCAACTCAGCATATTTTTTAAAACCTTTCTCACGATATTGTTGCTGCAAGACAATATTCGAGGCATGAAAAGTAGATAATGTTTTTTCTAACATATCATCATCAGTTATATTTTCTCCACATAATTTTAATTGCGAAACGAGTTTGAACATTATAGAATTATACTCACTTACAAAATTGAAATCTTGCAACCTTAGGTGCATCCAATCATATCGTGCTTTATGGAGGACGACCATCTTTTGGTAGTCAAATCTTTCTTTCAAATTTTTCCATAAAACAAAGGGATCCGTCACGGTAAGATATTCAATTTTTAAATCCTCACGAAGATGATGACGGAGAAAAATCACAGCTTTAGCACGATCTTGTGCCGATGATTCATTATTTTGTACGATGGTGTCTGCCGGACCCATCGCTACTAGATGCATCTCAACATCTAATGTCCATGATAAGTAATTTTTTTCAGTAACATCAAGAGCCACAAATTCAAGTTTATTGAGATTTTCCATGAGAATAGATAACGTACATGTTTATTCTTGAAATAAACTTCTAAACACTTTATTCGACAATAGAGTATCGTGCTGATAACGTATTATGAGAGGGGGAAATGTAGAGAGAATAGAGAGAATATTATTATGAATTTTTTTGATAGTTTGATGTATCTTTGCAAAAGGTCCTAAGAACCTCTATTTATAGGGGTGAAAGAAGAGAAGAGAGGAGAGTATCATGGATCGATGACATGTGTCATCTTGAATTAATTATATTTTTTATTTCGAGGTTAAAGGATAATAACGATAACTATCATGGGTGACACATATCACCTTGAATTAATTACATTGTTGATTTCGAAGTTAAAAAATAATGACAACTATTAAATATTCACTAAACTCGATGAATTTTTTTTTTTTTTTTTTTAAAAAAATCTTAACTTCTAGTGTCTCGAAACTTGATGAATCTTTGAATTTGAAGAATCTACAGTTGAAATGAAATACTTTAATATATAAATGATCAAAGGTCAACAATTGAAAAAGAGCAAGTCTTTGTGAGAATGATAGTCTTGTACCTTACAGTGTTTACATTGCAACCTAATCCCATGCCTCCATTTCTTCTTTTTTTTTTTTTTTTGGTTTCCTTGATAATGTTTGTGACCAATCGTACGTCCCATATTCTGAAAGTCAGGGGAAAAGAAACTTAGTGAATGAGTTAGTTTCAAAATCAAGTTGATGTATTGAAAAAGAAGAGATGTGCGTGTTGTTTTCGTTGACGCAGTAAAAAACCAAATTAATTAGAAGAAGAAAATGGATAATACATATTAATTATGCCATATGTAATATTTATTAATAAATAATTTAGGAACCGACCACAAAAAATATGGGGGAAAAATTTAAAATAAAATAAAATATTGGCATGAAATGAATAACTGAAGTAGAGACTCTGACTCAATGTATTCCCAATATTTATATATATATATATATATATATAGATATTATTTTACTTTTAAAAAGAATATATTATATAACATTATTAAACCTATCATTTTACTGATGTATTATAGTTTAATATAATACTTACTTTCGAATTTTAATATTTATTTTAATACTAAATTAAAATTATTTTGTAACGTTTACTTCATTAATTTGTATTATTCATGTGTGTGTGTATATATATATTAGGTTTACAGACATTATCATCCCAAAAAAGGACAGTGTAAATAATAAGTGGACAAAGATGTTGACTATACATCCAACTTAAAGAGTTTTGCAGAACCCCTTGGAAAAGGTCGGTGAATCAATTTATTTTGAACAAAGTATCTGCCTCTTTTCATGACCTGAAAAGGAAACACACATATAATATGTGTATATATATATTTATATATATGTACATATAATTTTCATACAGAAAATGAATTTTGAATTTCCAGAAATTCCACCCGTCTTTGCTTACTAAATTTAGTAATAAAACTTTCTAGTCAAAGTTTCCGGAAGTATTCGTGAATATTGTTTGATCTTCCAATGACACTACATGACATTAATCCTTTTATAATAAAATATATATATATAATTTTAAGAATATGTTAAGACGATTATTATATAGAATAATATTTCAGAATTAAGGTTAAAAAATGGGAGTGTTTTCTAAAAATAATTCAAAAACATTCAAAAACTCTGGATTTTGGAAGTTACATATATATATATATATATATATGTGTGTGTGTGTGTGTGTGTATATGGGTTTCAATTTAGGGCGGTTATGCAGGAAAGGAGGAACAGATCATGTGATGTGATGTGATGATGGTTCTTAATTTCTCGTACTGCAGTTGATTGAGTTACGTACGTACGTAAAAATGCATGCATGGTAAACATGGTTCTTATTAGTTAGCAAAGCACAGACCACATATATAAAGAAACGGGTGGATCTTGTGTATCGGGTCTGTTTACTTCCTTTCTTCTTCTATATCGTGATTTTCACCTAAAACAAATGATTTCACCGTCTTTTTATTGCGTGTTTTAGACCAAGTCTTTCCATTTGCATTTTTCACGTGAAAACCAACCATCTTTACGTTTTCAAGAATTTTACCCCATAATTAAATTCATCATATATATTTCTTTTACTATAATCATCATCATAATTAAAATAATTTTCAAGAGTTTTAAAGTAATATTTCTATTTTAGTATAACGACACACCAGTGTTATGTAAGATACACCAGATTTATTGTATTTTTATCTAATACTCATCTTACATAAAAAGTGATTGTTAATGTGTAATGGTATAAAAATAAGCATAAGTAAATTTATAGTCAACTCGAGTAAGGATAATATCAAATAGTTAACTCTAGGCTCTGTCAGGGTTATAGTCACAAGCACAAACTTGTGAGTTTGGGTAAAATTAAATCAGAGTTATAATGATTTGTAGAATTCCAAATTATATTTAATTAATGATTTTTTTTTTTCTTTTTTCTTCCTTCTTCAAAGTTTAATTTTTGTTGACTGTAATAGAATGTTGAATTTTAATCTAAATATGGAGACAAAGCAAACTGGGATATATATTGCTCCCATTTGAAGGCCGTTATTTTAGTTGTTGTTTGACCAAAAAGTGAGCAAATAAAAATACTGTTAGTGCTACTTCTAGTGGATCTATAAAAGCACGCGTGCATATACTTTATGGTAATAATTCAACCTTTGATTAAATATTATTACAAAAATAGTAATAATAAAAATAAAATAAAAATCATATGATTGAATATGATCACTGGAATTGAATATTTTGTTCTCTTAACTTTTTTTTCTTTCTTTTTAATTATCGAAAAACATTCTCTTTTTATTTTTTTCATAAAAAAATTAAAATTACAATTACTTTAAGCGTAATTAAATTAATATATTTAAATTAAGGTGAACATAAACGTCTGAAAATTTGGAATTTATTTAACATAATGATATTTTACCGGTCAAAAAAATGGTAATAACCTTTAAGTAAGTAAATCAAATTTGGACAACTTCATTTAAAAAATAATAATAATAATAAATAATGATAATAATTTGGTCGAAAAATTGAAGATAATCACGCTGGTTAACTATATTGATTGAAAATAAGTCTTGAAATTTCTTAACTATTCTTTTTCTGGTTACATACAACATATTTCTACATAATATATATATAAAGAGGTTTAACGAATTTTTTGAATAGAAAGGCAAGATCTGCACATTTTAATAAATGGAATGCAAAGGGTGAACTACAAAAAAAAAAAAAAAAAAGTTCGGAGTACAAAAAAATCAAATATCTTACCATTTTTATGATAAATCTTACTATTTTAAAATTTTAGTGTAATTTGAATAAAAAATAGTAACTTTGCAGCTAAACAATTACTAATTTTTATAACCATATTACCTTTTTATACATAAATTTTAATATATTGTAAGTTTAAAAGCTAAAATTTATTGTTTCCTTTAACTAATTTAGTTTTAACATTTCAAATATTTTTATATAAAAAAATACTATGATAGTATATATTGTGAACCTAATTGTCTGCAAAAATTAATTAAGAATAGCAAATGAATAAAAATATATGTGACAAAATAATATATATTTTTAAAATTTGAAGTGGGTTATTCGTTTTGTCAACCCTCTTTGATTTGACTTTTATCCTTTTGTTGATATTTGATTTGTTTCTCTGAAGGTATTTGGACTGGATTTCGAAATTAATTTTTTTTTAAGGGCCTTGAGGCTTGATCTCGAAGGATAAATTTGATTGGTCAATTTATTGGTTGATCTCGTATCTTTACCATGTGTCTTTATATTATTCATTGTTTTGTAATTAATTGAATATAAATTTATAAATTTTTTGTGTCTACAAGTACAATTTAATAAAAATGAAAATTCAAAATTTTATATAACTATTTTAAGTATATATAGTAAGAGATTATAAAATACCTTCATATTATTTAAAATTTTAAGTTGTAAGATTATTATAAAAGAGAAATTTTTATTATAGAAAACATAAAAAATAACAATATTAAAATTTTTATATTAAATTTACTATAATATATATACATTTTATTAAAATATAATAAAATTGAAGAAAAAAAATAGTAAAATTATAATACGATTATACATAAAGTTACTATGTTCTTTGTATTTTTTACTCGGATATATACTAAAGTGTAAAATTGTAATATTCATAAAAACGGTAAGATTGTCAAAAAAAAAAAAATGGTAAATATACATTAAAGAATGGTAATTTCTAGAAATTACTATTTTTGATTTGTGAAGGGAAAAAAAAAAAAAAAGGCAAGATATTTTGATCTCTTAATCAATACTAAGGTTTTGGGGGAAAAAACAAATGGTTTCACAATTTATCATTTTTATCTTTTGTTTACTTAAAATGGTTAAGTAAAATATTATATTTTTATTTTATCTTGTTAAAATTTGTTGGTAATCCATTGACGAGGTAACCTCCCACATCAAGTGTCAAACATAAAAAATATCATATCTTCAATTAACTTGTTAACTCACTATTATAAGTTACTTATATACACTTATTTTCTATCTATTTGTTTGGTTTATGGTTGCGTATAATACAATCTTTTGGTAGATTGTACAACAACATTATCTTTGCGAAAAAAAGTTGTAAAATGATATAATTTCGTGAAATAGTAAGATTTATAAAAAAAAAAAATTAAAAAAAATGGTAAGACTGTAAGATATTTATCAAATTTCACAATTTACCATTTCTTTTTATTTTTAAACTTACCATTTGTCCTTTTATATTTACATATAAATAGTTAAAAATTACAAGTATAATATTATATTATTATTTTATGTTGATAAAATTTATTTGTAACCTGTTATCAACTAATTTATCATGAGATGCCAAAATATTAAAATTTCCAAACTATTATTACAAATTACCAAAATTACACTTGTCCTCTATCTACCAGTAATTTCGTCTATAATTACATGTGATATGATTGATGTAATCTTTGTCAAAGATTTTATTTCCATTATAGAGTTCTTATTACCATCTCTGAACTTATCAAAAAAAAAAAAAAAAATTACCATCTCTGAAAGATGTGCAATATATATATATATGGGATTTCTTTTAGCTCTTCAAAAATCTTTACATATTCCATCTGTCCTGTCCTGAAATTTTCCCTACCTTTGAATCATGAAGGAATTCTCTAAGTTCTTGTTTGTAGCAATAATATACTTCTTCAACGTTACTACCTGTAAGTAATTCATCTTAATTTGTTTAAAAATATTTGGGCTTTGGTAAAGATGATATATATATATATATTTAAATTTCTTTTTTGTGTTATTGAAGTAGGTGTTCTGGGAATTGGTATCAACTATGGACTGTTAGGAGATAATCTACCACCTCCTCCCCAAGCTATAGGACTGTTACAATCACGGAACATAAAGAAAACCCGAATCTTCGAACCGAACCCAGATGTTATGAAGGCTCTAGAAAGTTCTGGAATTGAAGTTATAGTCGGAGTTCGTAATGAGGATTTGCCTAGACTTGCTGCAGATCCATCCTACGCAACACAATGGGTGAACAACAACGTTGTCCCATACGCCACAGTAAATTTCACATACATAGCAGCTGGAAATGAAGTATTTCCGGGACAATTAGCTGGTTCCATACTGAACGCAATTCAAAATCTCGATGCCGCATTGAAGGCGCTTGTTGCTGTTCCCCACATTAGTAATATACGGGTAACCACCGCGGTTTCTACCCAAGTTTTGGGGGAATCGTCTCCTCCATCGAGAGGTGTATTTTCTAATGAGGCTGCAAGTTCCATGGTACCCATTGTAGCGTATCTGGCACAACAAGGAACTCCGTTGCTTGTGAATGTCTATTCTTACTATGGGTATGTGGGCAACCGTGGCAATGTTCCGCTGGATTACGCACTGTTGCGGGAGACTGCAGCTTTTTCCGTGATTGACAACGGATTGGTGTACAAGAACATGTTTGATGCTATCGTTGATGCTGTGTATTCTGCGCTGGCGAAGGTGTCTGCGTCTGCGTCGGCTTTGGAAGTCATCGTCTCCGAGACCGGTTGGCCTAGCGGCGGGGATCCTGATGGAACCATTGCAAATGCTCAAACTTATGTAAACAATGTGGTTGCCCTTGAGTTATCTGGAAAAGGAACTCCAAAACGCCCTGGGAAACCCGTGCAGACATACGTATTTGCACTGTTCAATGAAGATTTGAAGTCCGCTGGTATTGAGCGGAATTTCGGCATATATTACCCTAATATGACCGAAGTTTACCATGTAAATTTTCAAGCATAGAAGCACAACTGTAACAGATGCTGCTTCTATCAGTTTTCTTGCTAATTAAAGTTGTTTTTTTTTTTTTTTTAATCCGAAAAATATTCAGTTTTCTTTTTAATCTGGACTTGATTGATAAGTTAACATGTAAAAGAAAAAAAAAATGGTTGGGATTGAGCACAGGAAAATGGCTCCACTAGTATATTTCCTAATGTACTAATAAAAATTAAATTGGTGATGGTCAGAAAGAATGGTAAGCCTCCTGGCCAAAAGGAAAGCTGAAAAGTTGGTATGAACCTAGAAGTCATTAAAGAGCATCAAAGCATCGTCAAGATTTGTAAAACAGGATTCCAGAATAATTCTAACTTTTCTGTGACGTTTGAATCTCTTGCCCAGTTCGCCCTCTAGCTTATCTCTGGGTACCTGAAGAATCTGCAAAAGCAGATCACATCATGAAGAATATTTCAAGAAACATTCGGGATGACACAAAACATTCTCAATACTAAAAAGAGCAGCACCAAATTTTATGAAACTCTCTTTTCTTTTTGAAAATAAAATTTAAATTTCTTGAACTTCAACTAACCTGATCCCTTATCAACTTGTAAATTTAATTGTATAAGTAAAGAAACGACAACAATTTTCACACTTTCTGAAGTTACATAGAAAGTGACAGCATAAACCATAGTGCTCGCCGTAGATCTTTTTTAGTCTACTTACCATTCCAGCTGAATTACAAATTATTTCTTCTTTTTTTAAATAAAAAAATTAAAACATTTAAAAAAAAAAACACACACACACACACAGCTCGCTTTAGGTGCTCAAAACTGGCTTATCACCCTGATTGTATGCTAAATTTGTGTGATTACATTACTTTTCATCTTTTTCTCTTCCTCTTCTAAATTCTGATTACAGTAAACTTCTGTGTACAAAAAGCTCATGTTATTAAACCAAATCACACAAATTGTACGTTCAGGTTTTATTACCTCCTAAATATCATGATAACCAAGCAAAAGAATGACAACAGTTAGAATCAGGGGTTTTGGATCACATTTGGATCAATTCTAACCAAAAAGACTAGTATATCAGATAACAAATTAAGGAATTACAAACCTCCTTGTCTTGTTCTTGCTCGTGTAGAATTCGAATTCTCAAATTCAAGGCAGCATGGTACATCTCATCAAGAACAAGTTTACTTAGAGCTTCCCTATTTACTTTCCACAATGAGCATTGTTCCTGCTTGGCTACATTAAATGTAACTTTCTGCAAAACATGAACAATAAAGAGCTAAAACGTTAATGCTACTAAAAAGTATAAAGAAAAATCGAAAACAGCCATATACATATCACAATAACATACTGGGGGGCATTCGAAAATGAAGCAGTTCGCTACCCTACCAGAGTCTCAATAATAGTATCCTAATTTTCTTAGTAGTTCAGCAATTAATATCAGATAATCTGTTCATATGAGGGACAACACAAGCAAGCTCGAAAAACACTATCCCTATGCCACCTACCCCTCCATCTTGTTTCCTGGTTGTATTTCTTCAAACTTGGGATACTAATAAAACTCCACAAATCAAAGGGTAAGATGCAATTGTAATTGTCCTTGACAGTGAAAGAAGTAAGAAACTAGTAGAAGTTCTCAAATATGTGATGATCTGATGAACTACGCCTGGCAATTTATTGTCTTGTAAAGCAAGAAAATTCAAGGAGACATAGTGGTACATAAGAATTATCACTACTCATTGGTTCATATGTCCATGTATCCTTTAATCTCTAGAGTTGGAAGAAATGGTTAGATACCCATTTAGGTTAATTTGGTATTTAAGATTTTAAACTACCATTTTTACCTCTTTGTACTCATTGCTCCTTTCTAGAATAGAAAAAACAATTTAAAGGCTTACTTACATCCTAATTCCATAAAGTGACGTGCATGCCACATTCTTCTTAACAGTAGTAATATGCAGATGGAATTGGAAGTTACAGAAAAATCTAGGGCCAGAAACAGACAAGTTAAATTTAGAACATTGTGATGCCTTTGGTCAAAAATATAAAGATCATGTTGGGCTTAAGGCCATTTAAGCATTTCTTCCCCAAAAGATCTAGCTACATTCTCCACGCCTACTAATTTGAGGGGAAAATTACTAGCCTTGCAGTCATTCTGAGAATATCTAATCAAAAAATCTGTTGGAGGTAATCACATTTCTTCATTATCTGGAATAACTTCAACCTGAATAAGCATTCAACCGATAACAATAAATCACCAAGAAATAAGGAAATAAAAGCTCTTAAGAGTAAAGTATACCTCCATCTGCAGGTAGTCATCCTTCCACAGTTTATAAAGAATCTTGACAGCATCCTTCTTTTCTACAAATGTCTTATCTGCAATCTAAACAGTAAGGAAGCAACACTTCATATATATAGACCTTTATATTACATTTCTACAACAAATAAGTCTTAAAAGTTTTACCAAAACAAAACTTCAACAGATTCATCTAATGCTTTTAGCAACTCTTACTCTTCACATGTAAATAATACAACTCTAAGAATAACAACGGATTCATCCAACACCCATAGGGACCATTTACAAGCTTCATAGGCACCCTTCACAATCACATGTACAAAATAAAGGCATAATAACTCCACCAACTCTATGGATACAGTTAAGCAACCAGCACAACTAAACCAAAAGCTCTGGCAGAATCAACAATTCAAGTACAGATCTAATAAGCCAATCACATTGTTTGTCAGGATTCAGATACCATGGATCCCATTTGTATACAGAATATTTAATCATGCTTTTGGACTGAAAACATATCATACACGTGATACAAATTAGTTACCTTATCTGTTTCAAGAAGGCGACCAGTGTTCGAGAGTAATCTGAATATCCTGTGAGCCTCTTTTCCATACCTTTTCAAAACAATGGATTCCACCTGTAGAATTTGCAACAGAGTCAATTTCACAGGCATCTACTTCAGCAGTTCATGTTAATAAAAGGAGGACACAGAAATGCTCTAAATTACCTCTTGAGTCTGAGCCATTTCTATGATGTTTTTCAAATCTGCACAGAACACCTAATGGTTAGTGAATATGTAAAAAGATTCAGCATCCCAAAACTTCATTAAACAAGAAGAATTTTACAGGATAATTTCTTTCTTTTTTTTTCCTTTTTTTTTTCTTTTTTATTTTTTTTAATCAGAAAATGGCAGATGGAGGAATTGTGAGAGATATTTTACCAATTTTATAGGTTTCATCTATCTGTTTCATAGGCATTTCACAACCCAGCCGCACAAGGGAAGCTGAATCATATGCCATATGATTTAGTATTATTAATATTCGTTAAATAACAAGAATTGTTACAAAATTATGTCCTTCTTGACCACAGAAATGAAAAGACGTTAGCACTATACCAATGCTATATGTTTCCTCCAGCTCTATCACAGGAATTTCACAACCCAGCTGCACAAGGGAAGCCCTGACACGATCCATATTCATGCCAATACCACCTTCCTTCTTTATAACCTCATCATAAATATCATCCACAGAAAGAGAAGCTGCAAAAGAATTATATAAGAAACTGAGCCTTCAAACATGGAAACAATTATGTTCACCATTAACTCAATACTACAATCATGTAAATTCCTGATATAACATTCTAGTGATATAGAGAAGTTACAAAAGGTCAATACACCTCCCACAGTAAATCAACTAATATCTTAAAAAGGAAAAATAGAATTTTGCATCAATGTAGGTAACACTTCACCAGAATAACATCATCAAAGAAATTTAAGCCGTGTAACAAAGAACTTATGAATGAGAAAGAAAGTATTAAGAGTTAACAATTCAGATTTTAGGACTAAAAGAAAAAATAACTGCATGTAAACCAAGAACTCTTTTATCATAAATAAATAAATAATACATATAAAAGAAAAAGAAAAATACAAATCTACTAAATGCCCAGAAGTAACTCTTGGATTAAATGCTAGATTTTCATGGGCTAGGCTAATGGAAGATCTAAATTAAGGAATTGAAAGCCAAATATTACAGAAGGTAAACAGATTAATAATTCAGAAAAAATGAGAATGGAAATTTTTAAATTTTTAAAAAAAAAAAAAAAAAAATAAAAAAATTTACAAGGCAGTAAAGCTCCAAGTCAGTAACAGTATTAGATTTAGATAATGAAAACTATGCGCATTTTCTGAATGAAAGAGTATATCCATTCAAATTTTTATGTTTCTGACATAAAGGTGTCCCATAATAGTTTTTCATCATAGTGTCAGCTACATAATTTCATCTATCCAGCATAATGTAACCAACAAAAACCAGCAAAAATAAAATAAAATAAAATAAACCATAAAATGGTAAGTTGTCAGGTCAAAGCACCATTAGTTTTTAAAACATAATTGATTTTAGATAAGAGCCAGTGAAATATGGTATGTACAAGTAGCTTACCTGTACTTTCAGTTTTTACTTTAGTCTCTGACCTTCTAGATAATTCTAGAATTGCACTCAGAACAATACCAGCTTCATCACTATGCCGGGATCTCACATTTGCAACACAAGCCTACACCATTTACATAAAAAAATCAAAGAATCTAAACAATTTTGAACCATGAGTATCCATTTGAATATCATTAGGAATCCAAACTTGAATAGAAGTTAAAAACATACAGACACCCCACCCAGCAGACACACCAAAAGAAATTCATGAATTATGCATCCTTTAGAACTTCATTGACCATACATATGTAAATGATTTGATAAAAATTGGTGCCATTAAAGAAGAAAATAAAAAAAAAAAAAAAACCACCTTATGCCTCAAACGGCGCATAAATTCCTCGAAATTAATTCTCCAAAGAACTTCTTTCTTGTTTTCATGTGTGCTCAATAAGCCTCCATCTGACTCTAGGGAATTTTGCTTCCTCTATCACATCAAACTACAAAAAGTCAGCAGAATACCAAAACAATAAAACAGATAGAACCTATTGGTACGCTAACCTTTTCCCCAACTCTAACATCAGTAAGTTTTTCTTCCGCAGAAGAATCATTTAAGTTGTCCATTTCAACCAAGAATCGCAGCGACTCTATTGGTGCAGCAGCTGCCAGAGCACGTTGCTCCGTCGTCTCAGGCACTTCACGAACCTGCATAGACATAAGATGGATAATTAAAAAATCTTAACATGTAGTATAGTTCACAAAAATGTAGAGGATTAAATAATAAAGCAAGAGAAGTAACATGTGGATAAACCGAAGCAACAGAAGCAAAAATAGCAAGAAGAACAACAAGCTGAATGAAACTCAGTTCACAAACCTTCAACCTACAGTAGAGATTTCAGGGAAAAAAAAACACCATAAACCAGGATACAAATTTCACCTGCAAACTGTAGACGATAGTCCTCTTTACATAGTAACTAAAGAAAGTGAAGCATTCCAAAAATGCTAACCATTGTTCATATTGCAGCAATGTCTTCCTTATATTCCTTACATGAAGGTTATAAGAACTTATATTTACCCCCAAAAGCTAATAGAAGAGGAACTAGATGAATCAACTCTTATATTGAACTTTTTAGGGTCAGTCCTTCCACACTAAAGAGTATTCTGGAAAATGAATGGTTAATGATTTTTTCTATATAAACCAAGAAAGCTAATATGTGGTTAAGATGACACTAGCATAAGCAAAAAAAAAAGCAAGAGCATGATAAGCTGAACGAAACTCTGATACCTATCTTCATTCTATAGGAGAGTTTTCTTAAAAAAATATAATATCCAATACATTTGGGCACTAGATTATAGATACCTTTATCAAGAAACTAAAGAAAGTGAAGCATTCCTAGTATCATTTATAATGCCCCAATGTCTTTCTTCTGCACAGGAAGCTATAGAAGAAGAACAGGTGAGCAGATCAACTAATCCTCTTAGATATAGTAATGGATGGTTAAACATAGTTCACACACCATAAGCTGTTTCTTTATTCTTTGCCAGATCAGTGTATTACTCATTATCACACATAAACAAAAAGTCACTACCTTGGTGGTCTTGGCTCCTCGTTTCTTTGCAGGAGGTTCATCTTCAGAAGGTGGTTCAAGAAATGGCTCAGGAGCAGGACAGCGCTCCACAAATCGGGCATTTAGTAGCTTATTGAAGCTTTCTTTGACAGCCTCTGTACTACAATTCCCTGGTAAAATGAGAGAAAACACATAATCTTTCAGTTTTTACTTAAGGACTGGACATTAAATAGTAATTGTACTTCATACTAGGCAACTCAACCACCATCCTGTTACTCTCCCCACCCCACCAACATAGTGCAATAAAGGATTAAGGACAATTATTATAGTAAAACAAAACAATGAAATAGACCTGAAACTGTCACAAAATCTCAAGACTATTAACTGAAAATTCTGCAACATATACCAAAAAGCATTATGAGTTTACAGCATCCTATTATTTGTCTATGGATGAGACAACTTCCAAAAAGAAACTAAAGTTATAAAGTTAGACAAGAAACCGAGAGACTGGGAGAAGTTTTTGCCCTCAAATTCAGATAAGTAGCATATGATAGCAAGAGCATAAATAACACAATCTGATAGGCAGAAATTGCATAAGGAATTTGAGAGCAGGTAATTGATTGGTTTCATGCAGTATCGGCAAAGAAGTTAATGCATGATGTCCTAATATCTAAATTGCATTCCCTTTATCAGCCAATTGAAGTACTCCTGCATTCGCCTATTCACACTTTAAAGGAATGTGATCCACCGATACAGCTGAAACAATATCTGCAGCTATACAGACACCGGACAAGAAAACTAAGATCTCTTGATATTTTTGTCCAATCTCCTGACAATGTCAACGAAACTTTAACAGATACAGAGGTTCCAAACCTCTTAGAATTCATGTTTTTCAAATTTAAAAAATACATTTAATTTCAGTTATCCGCCAAAATTTAAATACAAAATTTATTAAAAAAATATTTGTCCAAATGGACCACAATTAAGCACAGGGATACTACTTGCTAAAGATTACAGCAGAATGTAACAAGACAATTATCCCAAACTGTAAAACAGGGTATCAAAAAACTGACATACCCCCCACTGTTTTCCTCCAAAAACAAGCAAGTGCATCAGGCCAACATAAAAACTAAAATGATCTGTTCCAATTGCAACAGAAATACAAAATTCTTCAAGATAACAAACACCAGCCTCAAACTAAATTGGTTTAAAATGGGAAAGAAAAAAGGGTGACAACCTTGAACTTTAAGGGAAGAAGAAGAAGAATAAAAAACATAATCAGAAGGATTGAACTTCAGAAAATTCACCTTGACTGGAAGTTTGCTTATGACGATCTATAATTTCACTGAGTGGAAGCCTTCCATGATTAACTAGTCCTTCAAAAATCTCTTCACACTTTACAAAGAAAATAAAAACAATTACAACCAAATCAACATAACTCTAAATACATGAACTTTTAAACACCTAAGTAAACCAGCAAATTAACATAACCCCTTACTTCTTTACCAAGCTCTTCAGAGACAATTTGTATGAACTTCGGAAACCTCATGAGATGGATTGCATTATCAAATAAAGCCATGTACTCTGTTATAATCTTTGGCGGCTCCCCAAAGCCACCTATAATATTCATAATAACCAGTAACATCAACTGTCTTTGTACCCTCTGAGAAATTTATTCAAGAAACAAGACAAATAAACGAGGATAGGGATTCTGAAACAATTATTTACCTTCACGTTGAATTGCGAATGCCTGTACACAATTTTGATGGATTAAAACTATTAAGGATTGCCTTACAGTCTCCCTACTGAGTTCAGTAAACCGTATAATCTGAGCCAACGTTAGCGTTCCTCGGCGCAGCAGACACTCAAAAACTTTCTGCAAATTTTTAATCGCAAAAGCTCAGAAGGTATAAAAAACAGGGAAAGAGAAGCAAAAGAAACTAAAGTTTCAATTTTCGTCAAAGACGAAGTAAAAAGGCTGTCTGTACAGATCTCTGGACGCCCCAATTGTCGGAGACAAGATGCGTTGCGAGTTTGATTCCGTACTCCGACGCCATGTCGCTGACGCTGTTCTCTCTTTCTTCGCCGCTATAGTAGCTGTCCTGAGCGCCAGTAGAACGAAGATGAAATTGCTTTCAGAGGATTACTTTTTAAATATTTTTATAAAAAAATGATAATTTACAAATATAAGGGTTTTTGGCTTAGTGGTAGAACATTTAACTGCAGATCAAGAGTTCACTGGTTCGAACCCGGGTTTTTTTTTTTTTTTTTTTTTTTACCACCTCAACTTACTTTATTAGGGGTTAAAAACTTCCCCCCTCTCGTCACAAAGAATGCCCGATCACTCCGCCCACCCCTTTGGGGGTTTTTAATATAATTATACTTTTAAATTTTTTTATTTGCTTGTAAAAAACATAACTAGCTAGCAATCAATTACATCTAAAAAGTGTTGGCCCGTTCCCTCCTAAGTGTTGGGCTCCGTCTTTCTCTTTGTTGGGCTCACCTTAACTCTCATACTATTGTTTTGGGTTTAAGCCTCACAAACACGGTTTTGTTTTTAAATATTTTTTTAAAAAGCTTCATACTAATACAATATGATATGAAATCCTTATATTCTAGGCAATTATTGCATCATAAGACATGGATTAACATCCCCAACAAAAATAAAGTTATTAACATTTTTTTTAAAGAAGAAAAAGTTATTAATAATTAAGTTATTTTCTTAATTGTTACAACCTTTTAAAACGTGTAATACATTTTATATATATATATATATATATATATATATATATATATATAGTTGTAAGAATTACTTACCATCATTTATAATTGAATTTATGTCTATATATAGCTCATTCAATCAATAATGGATATAAGTTCCACTAACTCAAGGAAACGAAGGTATGAATAAAAATATCATCCATTGAGTTCATCACATGCAATGCATTGCATTTACGTATGGCATTATGCATGTTTGGATAGACAAAATCAGTAAAAGAAAATTGCGTGCGGAACTCTGTATATAAACACCGTCTTGATTTGAAGCTACTCATGGCCATATCCTTCCAAGTCGCCCAAACAATACATACATACCACACACACACACATATATATATATACATATGTATATATATATATATACACACACTCGTTACCAAACTGCAGCCGCTCAGTTATTTTCATTTTTAATTGCACCCTTTAGTACGTGTCTGACATTTTCTTCCCCACCAGCTTCATTCCAGCAAACTGGATTAATTCTGTGTGCAGTTAATGTAAATATATATATATATATATATATATATATATATATATATATATATATATATGTGTATGTATATGCAAACACACACATGCCCATTTGAGATAAATTACAATCTAACAAGGTGTAATATAAACGAAGCCAAATGCATGAACATGAACAAAGAACGAAACGTTTTTCTTACTTCCTTCTCATTATAGGAGTTATATTCGATCGGATAAAAGCTGCTTAAATTAAACTCAATTTTTTTAATTTAGAATATTATTCAAACGTTCAAGAATAAATTAAATATTAATATTTTTAGCATTAAAATTTATATTTTTTAAATATATATATATATATATTCAATTTGTACTCAAACACAAATAATTCTGCGAATTCTTGAATAAAATTTTAATTTGAAAACATTAAATCAAGTTTATTTGAACAATGTTTTCATGACAACAATCTCTTATGTTCAATTAAATTTAATTAAAAAAATTAATCAAATCGTGCTCAAACAACTCATGTTGAGTTAGATTTGATATAATTACACTCTTCTTGTACCCTACTCTCTCTTCTCTCTCTCTCTCTCTCTATATATATATATATGTATATATAGCAGTGTTTTTGAAGGTGAAACCAAGAGTAATATTGCAAAGCATGGGAAGCCGGTACTGGAGCAGATGGAGAATTCCAAAGGGATCGCATTGATTCAGTGATCGATATCAGTACTATATACCTTGTTTGTTGTCGGAATTCTGGATCATGCGAGCCCTTAGGAATCTTCCATCACTTTGCTCTACAGATTTAATATAACAACAAGAAGATGCCGATCGGTCAGATCAGTTTCAGTAAATATATACAATATATATATTCTTATGGTAATGCCTGAATTCGATCTGTCTCTCAATTAATTTATTTGCATGCTTACGTTGTTACTATATGATCTCTAATTTGAACTTGCTTATTAGATATTTTCGTTGTTAACTCCGTTCTTCATAAAAGAATCAAATTTTTTATAACTTTAAATTACCAATTGATTGTTAGTGTTGATAGAACAAAAGTTTGATTATTACTTAAGTAAAATCTGTCTGCGGTTGACTATAAATATGATCAGTTAAATGGTAAATTATTTACTATTGTTTTCATACTATATCAAAAATATATATTATTATTATGAATTTTAATTAATTTATGTATTTTGTTTAGTTAAATTATAAGTCATGAATGATTTGACTAATTGAATATCCTTAGATAATTATTATAAGCTTTAATTATTTTCACTGTATTTTTTGAATTTATATGTTCCATTTTCAAATACTAATTAAAGGGGAGATTTAAAAAAAAAAAAAAAAAAAAAAATTATATATATATCACCAAATTAAAGAAACTATTTTTAATATATATCTTAAGCACCCATTAAGCTTGTGAAGAGCCATTTCAAGGGGTTTATAAAAAAAAAAGAAGAGCCATTTCAAGGTGGGTACTCCTGTGGAAATGAATGATGAAAATGGACAAAACAACAACAACAATAATAATATATAAATAAATAAAAGGATTATCTTTAGCCAACAAATTAATATTATTTTAACCTCAAAGCGCAGGTAAACTGGTAAGGAACTCTTTTGGTTTAAGTGATGTTAAAAGTTTTAAACTCGAGTCATATATATACTGTTTAAAATTTATTGGGAGCGTAACTTATTAAATTGACATAAAAATATTTCTTCTAAAATAAAAAATATCTTTTGTCTTAAAAAAAAAAAAAAAATAAAAATATTATTTTAAATAGTGGAGTTATAAAGCAACCTCTTAGATTTGATCTTTGACAATGTGTAAAGGTAGACATAACAATAATGTAGGAAATAGTGATCTATAGTGACATTCCGATAAATATTCTTGATGCTTCGGACGGGAATACTTCTCTGCGGGTGGCGTTGCTAGGCCTATATATAAAACCGGTCTAACTGAACCGGTTTTTTTTTATAAAAAGAGAAATTAGTAATTTTGGATCTATATTCAACTATCAAATATCACACTCCTATTCTAACTTTTATTTATTTATTTATTCAATGGTTCCAAAATATGTGTACTTGTATATATTCTCTCATAAGTTCATGTATTGTAATATAACTTACTTTAAAATTAAAAAAAAAAAATAATAATAATAATAATAATAATTGGTTGATGATTTAGTTTGTATATTATTTTTGTTTAAATAAAAAAAAAAATTACATGGGAATTAGATTAAATTAAGGTAACTTAATTTGAAGTAGGAGCAATAATTACTTTCCCACTTAATCCCGGCAATGGCGGCTTCAAACAAGTCTTGATAATCAACCTGGTAATGATGATTTTCTTACATTTCAAAAAGAATAGCCACCAAACCGGTAGTTTAGTGTAGTTGGTAAGCGAACTCCTAATGTTTCCTCCACGGCGGATGATCGAGGGTTCGAATCTCCTAAGATGATTAACGTCATGTTAAAAGCTTTGGGTCAGACTCTAACCCTCGAGTAAGAGTTGAACTCTGCGAGTACTCAGCAGACCGAGACCGGATTAGTCTCACAAAAAATGTGGGAACACCGGGCACCCCAACTTGACAAGAGAACCATATAATCACTTAGTTTAAACTTAGTGATTATATGGTTTTTTATCTTCTTTTTTTACATATTTGTTTATAGTCTCTAACTTGACAATTGAAGGATTATTTTGGAGACTATCTCTCCGAATAAACTTTGTACAGATCTAATACACTAAAGATTCTTTTACAGTTCATGCATATCATCATTCAAAGGAATCTATTTATAAACTAAGCATCATTACCATTTTTTTTTTTTTTTGAATATATTAAAAAAGTAAATAAAATTGAGCATACGAATATGAATGCTGTTGGGAATTTGAAATCTATTTAGTTTTATGAATGCTGTTGGGAATTTGAAATCTATTTATAAACTAAGCATCATTACCATTTTTTTTTTTTTTTGAATATATTAAAAAAGTAAATAAAATTGAGCATACGAATATGAATGCTATTGGGAAGGGAAGTGTTAAGTGACGGGCCATCTGATTGTTTTTCAGTTGTTAGTTTTTTTTTTTTTTTTTTTTTTTGATGGATGGTATATAGAAAGTAGAAAGCCGAAAGGGAACAGCAAAGCGAAGAGCAGCGAGGCAAAGACCCGAAACAGCGAGGAAAAACATAAAAACAAAGCTCCAAACCAACTGGAGCGAAACACACATGCCCGAAATAAACACCTAGCCACTAAGCGAGACTCCTCCAGGGAGAAAGGGAGAGAGGAGAGGTGGACAGAACCACAAAAGCTAGTAGATTTGGCCCGTTTGGCTAGGGTGTGGGCACACCGATTACAAGACCCGGGCGTGTAAGTAATAGACCATAAACGATGAGAGGCCAAAAAAGATTTCCCCCGTGCGGCCCGAGACCTCGCCCTCCAATCCTCAAAAGCATCCGGACCTTGCAAAGCTAAGATAACATTTGCGGCGTCCCCCTCAAAAACAGCCCTATCAATATGCAATTCCTCGGCTCTCATGAAAGCTTGGAGAGCAGCTTCTGTCTCGGCACAATATGCATTTGCGGACACAAAACTGTTCGTCCAAGCACCAAGAATACGGCCGGTGGCATCCCTCGGAACCACTCCGGTTGTGGTGCGTCCATCCTTGAAGGCCGCGTCAAAATTGAGCTTCCAATACCCTCGCCCGGCTCGGCAGACATATCGGGAGACGTATTCATTGCCGCCAACCTACGGCTTCTCATAGCACCCAGGATCTGTTTGCATTCAAATTGATGATCTTAATGGTCTCCTTCCGGGTTGGAATCGATTTACCCTTCCATAAAAAATTCCTTTGTAACCACATTTGCTCAAATGCTACAACCAAAAAAATGATCATTTGTTTCCTCTCCGTATCGTTGGCAGCAATACCATTACACTTCCCCGCAATTGTACAAATCCATTCCTTAACCCCCAGACTGCCGAACTGCTCAATTTTAAGGCTCCGGGGGGAGCACCACCAAAGTAAACGGATATAGGGACAATGTAGAACAAGATGTAGAATGGACTCCTTCTCTTCCCCACATAAGTAACAAGTATCGCTAAGGTTGGGAATGAACCGAGACAGTCTGTCCAAAGTGGGCAAACAGCCCGAGATAATCTTCCAAAGCAGGAAGCTATGCCGCCCATGGAGATCAAATTTCCATAGCATTTTCCACATTTCTTCATTACCTCTGTTCAAGGAGGCGCTCTAGGTTTGATGATTAGCGCATAGGAGGACTTGACCGTAAGGCATCCCGACGTGGAGGGTGCCCGGACAAGCCTATCTTGCTCCGATTCCAGAATCGGGGTATTGGCGATGAGGTTACTAATATCGGCCGAGAAGCGCTCCGCACCACATTCATGTTCCAACGCGTCCACTATGATCCATAAGTTGTCGAACAAACGTGAGGCTCTCATCTCTAAGAGATTCTGCGGGAATGCGGAAGTTTTGCATATGAAAAAGCCATGGGTCACCAACAATATGAATCATCGAGTGTGCCCCAACTTGATAGAAACTCCCTTCTTTCAACAATTTGATGCATTGTTTTATACCACCCCAAATCCAAGACGAGGAGATGGCGGTTCTCTCGGTATCTAGAATCTTCCTTCCTCTTAGATAGCGTGCCTTAACCAATTGAACCCAAATTTTATTAGGCTTGGTACGGATATTCCGGGCCGTCTTTGAGAGTAGTGCCAGATTAAGGTCTCTCATCCTCCTAACTCCAAGTCCACCCGCACTTTTGGGAAGGCGGATGGTGTCCCAAGCAGTCAAGTGAAGGCTGTGTTTTACATCATCATCATGACCCCGGAAGAATTTACGAATTTTCCTATCCATGCGGTCCAAAAGATTCATCGGAAGGCTGAAAGTTTGCATTACATACCCCGGAACGGCCCGTGCGACAGCTTTGATCAAGACTAAGCGACCCGCCATAGACAAATTTTTCCTCCGCCAACCATTCAATTTGTTTGCCATTTTCTCTTCTAAGGCAGAGAAGGCGGCGGATTTAGAGTTGAATTTACAGAACGGCAGACCGAGATAGAGCCCTTGATGATTACACTCTTGAATATCCAAAACACCACATAATTCCCCTCGTATATTCCCGCCCACATTCCGGCTGAAATGAATAGAAGATTTTCCCCGGTTAACTTCTTG
Source organism: Cynanchum wilfordii (assembly GCA_025388415.1). Lineage (NCBI taxonomy): Eukaryota > Viridiplantae > Streptophyta > Magnoliopsida > Gentianales > Apocynaceae > Cynanchum > Cynanchum wilfordii. Next base: position 1,536,159 of record JAHSUH010004190.1, read on the forward strand.
ACCACTCCACCGACAATATAGATTAATGCACTCCTTCACTGCCGAGGCTTCTTCCTTCAATGCCTTGCAATAGATAACAAGGTCGTCGGCATACATAAGGTGCGAGATGTTGGGCCCTGTTCTAGACGTTTTGACACTTGAAATTTTGCCTTGCTCTACGGCTCTAAGGAGGATTCTAGAAAATAGGTCCGAGAAGATAGCAAACAATCCGGGAGACATGGGGTCTCCTTGCCTCAAACCCCTTCCCGCCTTAAAGAAACCCATAGGTGACCCATTCAATAAAACCGAGAATTGTGCGGAATTAGTACAACCCGCAATGAGTGTAATCACCTCTGCCGAGAAACCGAGACATTCAAGTATCTTATCCAACACTGCCCGTTCAACACGGTCATAAGCCTTAGCAAGATCAAGTTTAATAGCCATGTACCCCGTAGTCCCTTTCCCGGAGTTCATGAATTGCATAACCTCATGGTTAATGATGGAGTTGTCACTAATAATCCTATTAGGGATGAAAGCCGATTGACAAGGATGCACTATATCTTCCGGGAAGTCTCCGAGTCTATTAGCAATAATTTTGGTAATGATTTTAAGGCCGACATTGCAAAGGGCAATAGGTCTAAACCGCTCCACTTTACTTGGCCGATTGGCTTTAGGGATTAAGGCTAGAAAGGTATGGTTAACAGCATTCGGGAGGGAAGTAGTCCGGAAATAATTCCGCACCATTGAAACCGTGGCGGCACCAACCGTACTCCAATATTTCTTGTAGAAGATTACGCTCATGCCATCCGGTCCCGGGCTTTTGAAGTTCCCCATAGAGCAGACAGCTTTCCCGACTTCTTCACTTGACGGGGAAGCCATCATATGTGAATTCATCTCGGAAGTAATGCATCTAGGGATGAGTCCTTGAAAGTTCCCGGGGGGACAAGGGCGGATACTAGCAAAAAGATTAGTAAAATAGGAAATAAAAGCATCACCAATATCCTTACGCTCCGTTAACCGGGCTCCTTGGTTAGAGAGAATTCGATGTATAGAATTGCACCGTCGTCGGGTGATTGTGGTTACATGAAAATAATGAGTATTGGCATCTCCGTTCTCCAGCCATTTGGATTTGGCTTTGTCTTTCCACGGCGGCTCCTCCCGCTTCGGAAGATCATCCAGTTCTTTGTACATAGCTCTTTCCAATGGAATGTGTTCATCATCTTGAAAATTAGCCCGTAGATCACTAATCTGTTTTTTGAGCCTTTGAATGTTGCCCCGCACCTTTCCAAAAACCTTTTTATTCCGGGCTTTAAGAGCCGGTTTCGTGTCCTTGAGTTTAGCAGGAAATGTATAGCTAATATTCCAAGCATACTGGATGATTAAACCCGTGTCGGGATGTGTCGTCCACATTGTTTCAAATTTGAAAGGTTTGGGAAGGCCGAGAGTAGGAGGTTCAAGTTGGATCGGCAATGGTTTATGGTCCGAATGATAAGCTTGGAGACGGGTCACTATTGAGTTAGGGAAAAGCGGCTTCCAAGCATCGTTGGCCGGAGCTCGGTCTAATCTTTCCCGAATATTAGCCATACCAGCCCTTTTATTGCTCCACGTGTAGATATTACCAATGTAACCCAAATCAAGCGGAGCATTGTCATCAACAAATTTCCCGAAACCCCCATGGCTTGAAGAAGCAAAACACCGTCCTCCCTTTTTTTCAGGACTATCTAAAATAGCATTAAAGTCACCCGCCACAATCCAAGGTCCGGGACATACAATGCCTACCTCATCCAAACAGTCCCAGAATTGTTGTTTAGCAGTCGGGGTAGGAGGTCCATACACAAAAGAAAAATGCCAAGGGGACGAAGAAGGGGAATTAAGAACCATACCGCTAATAACATTAGCATTTTCCAGAGTTACTTTAAAGTTAACAAAATCTTTCCACATCAAGAGTAAACCACCGGACAGACCTCCGGCCGGAACAAAAGACGAGTGAGCAAAATTTAAACTACGAACAAGGAAATTAATTTTATCTATAAGGTGACACTTCACCTCGGGCGGAAACAGAACATCGGGTTTATGGGACGGAACAAGGTCACGTAGAGCACGCAAAGCCGAGGGGTGACCGATCCCTCGGCAATTCCACACCGGTATGATCATTGGATAGAGGGTGGGGGCTGGTTCAAGCTCGCCTCCTCAGCTGATTTGGATATGTCGGTGATGCGGGGATCATTCCGGTGCTCGCTATTAGATTTGGCATTGGCTGTCGGGCTTCCCCCGGCTCTGGCCAGTCTTTTAATACGGATGAAACGACGGTGTTGTATCTCAACTCGTTCTTCCATAATGAGCTCTGTCGACGATGGGGTCACTACCGGTACATGCTTCCCGTATTTTTGTAGCGTGTTGATGTCGAGGTTAGCCAAACATTCATTAACGGTCTCTGCAGTAACAGCTTGAATCTTGTTTGCCCGGTCGGACCGGCCTTCCAGCCTTCGTTTGCGAGGTGTAAGATGTACCATCGCCGCGGGTTCCACATCATCTTGTGTCTTATTCAAATAGTTCGGTTCCAAAACTGGCCGTGCGGCCGGAAGATTGGGCGGAAACTTGGGTGGCCCGGATGCCATCGTTTGAAATTCGGTGGATGGGCTATGAACGGCCTTTAACATTGGGCTGCTCTTTGTATGAGATGGAAGAAATACGGTGGGCTTTATAGAACAAACCAGATTAGGGGTAGGTAAAGGTTTTGATGAGCCTTGGCCCTCATTCATTTTTTTGTCGGCAGGCGAGGTATGGGGGAGTTTGTAAACAATGTTATCCGGAGTAAGAGGAGTAGGCCGCATGCTAGAAGGTTGAGCGCATTGTTCAATATGAAGAGAGATAATCTCCTTCGGCGGGACTCGAGGTATGTGACACTCCCGAAATTGCTCCGATAGATTAAGGATAGGAGGACAGGGGAAGGTGGGAGCAGTACCCGAATGGGTGGCTTGTTGGGGGTTGTGTTTACTAATATTTTTATTCTGCAGAGACACATTTTCCGATGCGTTCCGGGGTTTGGGAAATCGCCAACTCGGATTCTCTTTTTCACCGGTCGGAGATGAGGACCGTAGCCAAGGTCCGAACAGATTTGTGGCTTTCTCGTTATCCGGTCCGGACATGCAGAGGTCGTATGGTCGAGGAGGCCACATGAATAGCAGAAATCCGATAGCTTTTCGTATTTGTATTGGATCCATAGTCTCGTTCCATCCTCTCTAGGGATAAAGCATCCAGTCTTGAGTGGGTATTGAGTGTCGACTAATGCTCTAACCCCGAGGAATTTCTTAGCGCGGTGAAGAGGGGACGCCGAGTCAAGTGCTAGGAATCCACCAATATGGTTGCCTATCATCTTAGCATTCTCCTCATTCAGCCGATTAGGAGGGATGTTGTGTACTTGTATCCGGAAGGGGCGGAGGGAAAAGTCAATTTCACCGAGGTTGCAAGAAGGGGGCCAACATTTCATACTTACGGTAGCTCCTTTTACCGCCCATGGTCCCAAGTTTTGGACTCGTCTCTGTCTTCAGCTCTATTAAAAGTGCATGTGAATGTCCACTTGTCCGGAGACCGGAACGTTACATTCGGGCCAAGGTTCCAAGCGGACTCTAGTACCACAGTAATAGCACGAAAGTTGATAATCTTGTGTGTAATAAGTTTTCCAACCAGCGTAAGGTCGTTGGCGGCATTAACACCGGGTGTGTTGAAAGAGAGCTCCGGACATGATGCCTTGGGCAAATCCTGTTGACTGGGTAACGCCATAAATGAAGCAAGAATGTGTGGAAGTGTAGTTGTTGTAGAGGGAGTGAAAGGTTTGGAGAAACGAAACTGCTAGATAAAACTAGCAAGGAGTCATCTCTAGAGAGAAGGGGGAGAGAATTACTCTAGAGAGAGAATTCTATTCAGTTGTTAGTTATTAAAGACAGAAAAGTCTATAAAGAAAAATAATAATTAGCAGTAACTAAATGGTCGCCTACGACCTAACTACGACAACTTTCTTGCACGCCAACCCGTGAATGGCGCAATGACTTAATTTAATCCCTTTTTTTCTTTAATAATATTAATTTATTCTAAATTTTTAAAAAAAATTGATAAATATAATTGTAGACTCCAAAATTTTATAAATTAAATTTAATTATATATTTATATATATATATTAAAGATATTAAAAGATTTTGCTTCTGATTATTGATTGTCATCATCTTTATCTATAAATGAGACCAAGAGAAGCATTCAAGTGAGGTGGAAATCGGAAGTGAAATAAGTGATGGCAGAGAGAAGATCAAACTCAAAAGCCCTCCAAATTTAAATTCATATGTCGCGATATTAAATATTATTATTATCCTATAACATATATATTTTTTATTATTTATTTTGCAAATAATAAATAGTCAAAAATTTTATTTCACAATAATATATATATATAATATATCCAATATAATACTAATTGTCTTATGTTTGGCGATGCAAACTGCTATGTGTACGATCGAGAATCGCTGGCTGACAAAGTCATAAAATGTTTGGCGTTGGCGGACCAAAAATAATAAATTAAGAAACAAACTGGCAACAAAAATCTTACTTGAACAGTTCCGATTCCAACATTATGGGACGGTGACTTTAGACTTTGATGTAATTAATTAATAGTTAAGCAAAATAACATATTTATTTTTTTTTTTTTTTCAGATTATAGCCTTAATATACATTCCCATCGTATAGCCTAAAATTTTTCAACCTGGAACTAAAATGGACGGAAGAATATTAACAGTAAAAATGATGGCTGCTAAATGACCAATAACTGAGAGCCAAGTGGAATAATTGGCACAGTTGGTTAGTAGTGGATCCGCCATAGACGTTTAATATTCAAGGACATAATATCCCGTTGTTTTTATCTACTTAATTTCCACAAAGCTTCAGGACTCATCAATATCATATCTGGAAGGTCTCTGCATGCTTTTCCGCCATTGATGGCGTTTTTCTTGACCGTAAAACTTTGGGAGGATTTTTCTTCTGGGGGTACCAAACTGTTCTCTATGAGGTCATCTGTACAAGTCCTCTTTAGGACCCACAGTTCTTCAATAATTTCCGAAAGTAGTGTCTTGTTGTTTTCATACTGATTTGAAATACTTGAGTATTGAATACGTGAAGGTGATAAAGGAAAAAATTAAACAGTGACACTTGAAACCCTATAAATAGGTGAATCATAGTATAGCCCATCATCACTTTAAAGCTTTCCCGGAGCTCCTCTCTTTCGAAGTATATATCTCAGTTATTATATAACCAGCTAGCATGGCTTCAGTTCACAGCATCAAAATTTGTGTCATTATTGCTGTTGCATTTTCCATCTCCATGCAAACTGCGCTAGGTAATTAATTAGTTAAATTCTGATGAAGCTCATATATACGTATATTTCGTATGTAGCTATGGGAATCTGTTCATATTAATATAATTATTAGTTCACATGCAAATTAATTATATCGTGGTGGTGGTGGTGCAGGTAATAACATAGCATGCGAAAATCTGAACAAAGAATCGTGCGCCTATGCGGTATCATTTTCCGGGAAGCGCTGCGTGTTGGAGAAGCACATCCGAAGAAGCGGAGAAGAAGTGTACACGTGTCGGACGTCGGATATTAAGGCAGACAAATTGAAAGATTGGATCGAAACTGAAGAATGCGTCGAATCATGCGGCCTCGACAGGCATGCACTCGGAATTTCTTCGGACTCTCTTTTGGAATCATCCTTCATACAGAAGCTATGCTCGCCATCCTGCTATAGTACCTGTCCAAACATTGTCGATCTTTACTTCAATCTTGCAGCCGGTGAAGGTGAACTACTTTTTTTTTTTTTTTTTTCTTTTTGATAGAAAATTTTGTATTTGAAGCTGATGTTTTGACTAATCTTAACCTAACTCAATCTCATATATATATATATATATATATTCGGCCATTCCATTTTTGATAGGTGTATATCTTCCGAAGCTGTGTGAGGTTAAAGGAGCAAATGCACGCCGTGGAATGACAGAGATAAAAAGCTCCGGCGGCATTATTACGGCACCGGGCCCAGAATCAGCTGGAGGTGTGGAGAATTTGAGCATCCCGCCTGCTATGTCTCCAATGTAATATTCCCCAAAAACGTGCTTTGTTTAGGTAGATTTCGTGACTTATATACGTATCTTTCTTACTGCAGTGAGCTTCCATGCAATTTGGCTTGTAATTCAAATAAAGGGTTTTATTAATGTATTGTAATAAACTCCAAAAAAATGGGGTTTGAAGTTCGAACATTTTGTGTTCGCAACTTTTCAAACTCATCAATATTTGGCTTAGTACTCCAGACTGCCAGAATCATGTTGTATTAGCTTGAAATTAAGATTAGTTTTACTATTTTACTAGAAAACATATATAGTGTGTGTGTATACACATATATATATAGATACACATTTGTGGCGTGCACTCTCAATCCTTAATTTATCATAATAATTTGGATAATGATTATAACAATTACTATAATTTTGAAGTAAGAAACAAAAAAAAAAATATATATATAGAGAGAGAGAGAGAGAGAGAGGTAGAAGGGAAAATAAGAATTAAAATAAGTAAAAATATACACATTTCAAAATTTTATCACCATTCTCAACCCCTTCAGTCAATTTTGTTTGACCAGGACTTGGATTGGACTTCTGTTAAACTAAAGAAAATTATACTTTTGATGTCTCATAACATACTAACTAAATTAACTACTTCATCTTTACTTACAAAGATTTTTTTTTTTAACTAATTAAAAAATATATATATATTTTAAAATATACACAAAAATGCATGTAATTTTTTAATTAATTTATTTAATCTATTTGATTTTCTAATATATATATATATATAATTTTTTTAAAAAAAAGTACTTATTGGACAAATATCTTTAAAGCATAAAATTAAAAGTAATGTAAGTGTAGTCACTTTCGATTTAATAAAGTACGGATATTAAAATATGTTAGAGCCTTAGATTAATATGAATTTAATTTCATTTATCAAAAAAAAAAAAGAATTTAATTTCATATACTAAAATTTTTCAAAATTTTCAATTATATATATATATACACGTAACTGATAATTATTAAAATTTACCAAAAAAAAAAAAAAACTGATAATTATTAAAATTGTATATATTAGTAAGGGCCAGAAATGGCCCTTTCAATTTTGGAGGTCCTACTAATTCAAAATTAAATTTGTTATAACAATTTTATTTATTTTTTGGAATTTTTTTTTTATAATATTTATTTTTTCACATATAATTTTTAAATTTGAAATTTTATTTAGTTTCTTGAAAAATTAAATTTCTTTTGTTTGTACCAATTGTTATGGGTCTATTTTCTCCACTTGGTGGTAATGTACAGGACAAATGCAAATTGCAAAACAGAGGCAAAATCGAAGTGATGCTTCGATTTATCGAGAAAACCAACAACCACCGGCCATATCTTCTTCCTGTTTTTTGTTATTCCCCATCAAATATAGGCTTCCAATCCCAGCCCATCCGTGTTGGAAAACTCAACTGATTTTTCAATCCAATAATAAGTTTATTTTGAATATTTTAATTGAATTTTATAGATTATTATTTAATAATAATTTAAAAATTTTAAATGAATTAATATAAAATTTTTTATTTATAATAATTATGAAATTAAACCACAATTTCATTTTGTCTTAAAACTTATATATTTTTTTTAAAATAATAATAATAATTTCATAATAATTATCTTAATTTATTTTAAAATAATAAATATTAATCATGAACATATTGGATAAAGGAAAAGCATACGTACTAGGCCAGCTGCCACCCTTTTTATTTTCAACAAGGATATATGCTCACTTGGCTTCTTCTTATTTATTAATGTTTTAAAATTAATATTTATTTATTATTTATATATAAAAAAACATAAAATTAAATAATATCTCAATTTTTTCAATTAAATAAAAAACACATAATTTTTTTATATATATTTTAAAAATATATTTATATTTATCTATTTTTAAAAATTGATAATAAAAATCTTTCTAATTAAACAAATGAAGGAATTTTTTACTGTAAGAAAAGAGAGCATATTCTGTTTTTTTTTTTTTTTTTTGGTAAATAAGCATATTCTGTTATTATTTATATATATATATATATATATAGTCAAACGTGAACCACCCAACTCACGGCAGATCGGAAACGAGAAAAATTGGTCGTCGTTAGCGCGGCGGTCGATGTCCAATTCCTTAAAAAAAGAAAAAGAAAAAAAAAATGATAAAATCAAAGGTAAGGGTGCAGACAACGCGTCCTCAGTGTTAACCAAGGGGACCGAACATTGAGGTTACGAAATCGTCTTCAAAGGCCGCGGCACAACTAAGTTTACTTCCCTAAATTTCTCTCTTTCCATTCCACGTGGCACGCCTCCACCAAGTCCTGCCTTCACCTGATCACTCCAATCAACCTTCCATATCCATCATCCCCACTCTTAAATTTTTTTATATATCTCGCTCTGTTTTATTATTGTGCATGTTTCCACAGTTTCATCATTCAATTCAATCCGATTCAAAAAAAAAAATTTGATATTGTGTTTTCTCGATTCTTCTATTATATTTTTCTCCGTGATTCTTGATTGATATCTCCAATAATGGCGAGTTCGACGCTCACCGGATTGTTGAAGCACGTTGCCGGTGAATTTCCTTCCCGTCGTGCTGTATCGGTTTCTGGAAAATTCGATGTTACTCATTCCAAACTTGATGCACTTATTGAAAAGGCTGCTTCCCGTCTCGTTGCTGCCGGTATTAAACCCGGCGACGTCGTTGCTCTCACCTTCCCTAACACCGTCGAGGTTCATTTATCGTTTCCTCTGCTCGAAATCTGAATCTTAATTTTAATTTATTTTTTAATTTTTTTTCTTTTTATAATTATTTAGAATATATATTGGTTTTGCGTTGAAATTGATTTGTATTTTATTATAATATTAAGAGAAAGAGATTGAATCACGTTTGTATATTTTATCGCCATTATTGTCTTCTTCTTCTCCCTAATTTTTAATTATTTTCTCGTTACAGTTGTTATCTTCTAAGATTTTCTGGTCCGGTTTAAGAGACTTCATATAATAATATAAATTGGGACGGTTTTTTTTTTTTTTATTATTTTTTTAATTGCAGTTCGTGATTACGTTCTTGGCGGTGATTCGTGCACGTGCAACTGCGGCTCCGTTGAATTCCGCGTACACGGCTGACGAATTTGAGTTCTACTTGTCAGACTCTGAATCAAAGCTCCTATTGATTCCAAAAGAAGGAAACCAGTCGGCTCAAGCCGCGGCTTCCAAGCTGAGCATTCCTCACGTCACAGCAACGCTTTCTGACGTCGACGCGGAGGTTGTCCTGTCCACCTCTAACTCCGAGTTAGACTCACTGCCGGATATCTCTAAACTGGTTAATGACCCAAACGACGTTTCCCTTTTTCTCCACACTTCCGGCACCACCAGTCGCCCTAAAGGAGTCCCATTGACTCAACTTAACCTTGCTTCTTCTGTGAATAACATTAAATCAGTGTACAAACTCACTGAGTCAGACTCTACTGTGATTGTTTTGCCCCTTTTCCATGTCCACGGGTTATTGGCTGGGTTACTCAGTTCCCTCGTGGCGGGTGGGGCCGTCACGCTTCCTGCGGCTGGGAGATTCTCTGCTTCAACATTCTGGGTCGATATGAATAAATATGACGCCACATGGTACACGGCCGTTCCCACCATACACCAAATTATTCTCGATCGCCATGTCAGTAAGCCCGAACCCGTTTATCCGAAGCTTCGATTCATTCGGAGCTGCAGCGCAGCATTGGCTCCGAGCATCTTAGCCCGCCTTGAGGAATCCTTTAGGGCACCAGTCTTGGAGGCTTACGCAATGACTGAGGCAAGCCATTTGATGGCTTCGAATCCCTTACCCGAGGATGGCCCACACGTTGCCGGGTCAGTTGGCAAACCCGTAGGTCAAGAGATGGCCGTGTTAGATGAAAACGGGAAGCAACAAGAGGCTAATGTTAATGGGGAAGTCTGTATTAGGGGTCCAAATGTGACTAAAGGGTATAAGAATAACCCGGAAGCTAGCAAATCTGCTTTTCTATTTGGTTGGTTCCATACTGGTGATATTGGATTCTTTGATTCTGATGGCTATTTACATCTAGTTGGCCGGATTAAGGAGTTAATCAACAGGGGAGGTACATATTTTCTTTTCAATTTCTTTTAATCCCTGAAAACACTAATAAATTTGCATTTCTCAGACATGCTTGTTTGTTTGCTGTGATAATCTCATGTGATGTGAGTGCAATAGTTTTCCTATAAATTGTATCTGTGACTCTACTTGGTAAAATAAAAATGGTACTTTCGGAACCAAAAATTTCACTTCTACAACCATTGATGTGCTTTGTTATGTACTTATGGAATTGTTTTCTATCCCACCTTACTAGCATGCATGTTTATTATAGCTGGATCACCCACATTTGCCCATAAAGCTCTATTGAAGTTCGCCACTTTGGTGCATGATATTTATTTCCTTCCTATGTGTCTATTTATATATCACATGTGCACTTGCTGAGAGTTAGCTGCTGGGTCTAAAAATTGTGACATATCATGTATTTTATGTTATCGAACTGTTAACTATAATTTTTCAACTCTATTTTCAAATTTTAGCATGCAAGAACAATTCATGATCCTTCTGTAGTTTATTCTGTTCTTCTATATCTGTAAAATATGTCAGTCCCTAGCAGCAGCAGTTCCACCACTAAACTCCCTTAAGTAGGCAATATTTAATATTACCTTGATGATTTAACTTTGTCTTCCTAACATTTAAAATTTTGAAGTATTCAACTGAAGATATTCTCAGCAATTCAAAATATAACTTTTTTGGTTTCGTTAGCTATGGATCATAAGAGTAATTTGTCACTAATATGTCATCAGGGGAGAAAATATCACCTATTGAAGTGGATGCTGTACTTATATCTCATCCGGAGGTTGCTCAAGCTGTTGCTTTTGGAGTCCCTGATGACAAATATGGGGAAGAGGTAAGAATATTATTTTTGTCAATGTCATGTTTTTAGGGTTTTTTTCTGTATGTTTGGCAGCATTTCCTTAGGTTGCTTTTAGTTAAGTCACTTGATGGAAGATGCAGTTATCTTGTGCCATTTTGATGGTTTCTACATCTTGTGATTATTGTTTGTTGCTAACCCTTTCAATGAAGGGTGAGCATTGAGAAAGATAAAACCATGATGTTTGCAATTGTCATTATCAGGGTATTATGCAATAATACTCTGTACCCTTATGGAGGCTCTAGTGCAGTTTTAGGCTTGGCAGCCAGGCCCTCGCCTTCATCATTCTACTGTTTTCATTGAATTTTCTCTTCCAGTGCATCATGCCTTTGCTTCATAGATTCATTTCCTGCTCTTTATCAATTTATTGAGTGTGAAGCATGAAGCTAGTCATTTGTTCTTATAACAGTTTTTTTTTTCCATCTGAAACTGAATTCCTTTCCCTTCTGACGGTGTTTTAGCTTGTTTCCAGAATCAGACAGTACTCGTTTTTCTTTCCAATCAAATAAAAATGTTTCTCCTACCATATTGTATGTTGTTCCTATTATGTTGGGTTGGGGTTTATTTTGTTGCCGTCATGTACTGTCTAAGATATCACGACTGTTTGATTTTGCCATTTACTTTGTTCACATGTATTTGACTTTTTTTTTTTGTTTCAGATAAATTGTGCAGTTATCCCTAGAGAAGGGTCAAGTATTGATGAAGACGAAATCCAGAGGCACTGTAAGAAAAATTTGGCTGCCTTCAAGGTTCCAAAGAAGGTTTTCATCACGGACTCTGTCCCAAAAACAGCAACCGGGAAAATCCAGAGGAGGATTGTAGCTGAGCATTTTCTGGCACAAATCTCAACTGCCAAAGTCCCCAAGTTTGGAGCTTGAACTCACATTAAGGGGTGCATGCTGCCAAATCAAATAAAGACTTATTAAGCCACACCTTAGCTACAACTTAGTACCTTTTCCAACGAATCCTTGAAATACATAAGAGACACCAAACCAGCAGCTTCCAAGCGTAATGCTAAAACATGTTACAAGATTATTTATTAATTAGAAGGGTATTTTATGTTTTACCCTATTATTTATTAATAATAGGGTTTTGCAGCATTCTTTATTATGAACGATAATATTCAGCTAGCTTAAAGATTTTCTAGGAGAGAGGAAATAAGATTATTTAAGAATACGGTTTTCACAAGATAACTGGTTTGTTGGTTTGCCATGTAAATAGAGCATTTTTATAGTTAAAAAGTTTGAAAATGTTCAGTGTGTCAAAGAGTAAAAAGATTTGTTCAAATTGTAGAATTAAACATGTTTATTGAGTTCACAAGGATTAATTAAGGGTGGGTTTTCTTAACCTTGTAAAGATTTTCATATGGCCTTCCTTTCATGCAGTTGTTATTCGGCAGCCTTGTGCTATTATCATTCCTTCCTTCTCTCTCTGGTTATAATCCCAAATTCCAAAACTGGAAAAAGTTAGAAAAGGGCAAGAAAGTGGAATTTCTCAAGCTGAAACAGTTGATACCCATGTGCATGGATCAATCCCACATGGCAACCGATAGTAAAAAGCTGCTTTGGTACCCATCAACATTGGTTAACGTCACATGAAATGTCTGTTCATCCTGAACCAACTAAGACAGCTGGATCTATGAAGTTAATTAATGAGCAGGTAATAATAGACACCGGAAATTGAAATTGTATCTCTTATGTATTAGTAAATGAAAATCCAACTAAAGAAATTATATATATATATATCCTTAGTAAAATCTTCCCTATAATTCAGAAGAAAACAATACCCCAAAGACCAAGAGATACACCTAGGTCAAATGGCAAGCAAGCTTTGGGTTAAGCATGTCCTTAAATAGCATATAGTCGCTTTTAAGAACATGAGAATCAACAAATCAATCCATCTATGAAACCAGAGGTCTTGAAAGAAATATAAAAAAAAAAATGCTACACAATTACTTCTCAACCGAGATAAGGGAAGGGAGGTCCAATTTTCTAATTCTTTGAAATATCATTCCAAGGAGAGTTTGCATTTTCAATACCACAACAAACCACATATTTAGCAGACACCTACATCATTCATTTCACAATAGGAACCAACTGTAGTACTAATATTTATCCTATTATAGCAACCCTTAATTTTTTTAAAAAGGTTAAAAAAAAAAAAAAAAAATAGAGTACTAGGTACAATAATAGCAAGCCAACAACAGACTCCAGCCACAGTAGTGTGGCAAAGACTGCGCAATAAAATCCAAAAACAGTATCCACCAACAGGAACAAGAAACATCCGAAACACAGACATAATAACAATCTATCTACCAGGAAATCCCATATACTCCCTTCTTAAGCATCCTGCGGTTCTTCTTCTTCGTCTTCATATTCATATCCATCCTCATCTGCAGTTGCATCTTGGTATTGCTGGTACTCAGAAACCAAATCGTTCATGTTGCTTTCAGCCTCAGTAAACTCCATCTCATCCATGCCTTCCCCAGTATACCAGTGCAAGAAAGCCTTTCTGCGGAACATAGCTGTGAACTGCTCACTAACTCTTCTGAACATTTCCTGGATTGAAGTAGAGTTTCCAATGAAAGTTGAAGCCATCTTCAAACCAGTGGGAGGGATGTCACAAACAGTAGACTTCACATTGTTAGGAATCCACTCAACAAAGTAGGATGAGTTCTTGTTTTGAACATTGATCATCTGTTCATCTACTTCCTTGGTGCTCATCTTTCCACGGAACATGGCTGAAGCTGTCAAATATCTTCCATGGCGAGGATCGGCAGCACACATCATATTCTTTGCATCCCACATCTGCTGAGTGAGCTCGGGAACAGTCAGTGCACGGTATTGCTGTGACCCACGAGATGTGAGAGGAGCAAATCCAACCATAAAGAAGTGCAATCGAGGGAATGGAATAAGGTTGACAGCTAATTTGCGAAGATCAGAGTTCAGTTGACCAGGGAAGCGAAGACAGCAAGTGACACCACTCATTGTGGCAGATATAAGGTGATTCAGATCTCCAACTGGCCATAAGAAAATCCAAAACAATTAGATTTTCAATAATCACTTACTAATCATTGCAATACTAGACAGTTTGATATATCTGAAAAGTTGACTACTTGAAAAGAGCCAAATGTCCAAGTTCAAATAATATGCAAAACTCCAACAGGATATGGATGACTTAAGTGATGCAGGACAACGTGTGCATTCAGATCATTCCAGCTGAATAAAGGATTCACTTACACATTAACAAAATAGAGAAGGGAGGATCTATTCTTAAATGAATGTCAGATATTAAAATACAAGATTCCAGCGGTAAATAGATCAGAAAACAACCTCCTAGTATGATAAGTGAACTATTAACAGAGTGAACAGAGTGCAAATAAATTAATCAATTGCACATGTGAATGGCCACGTTGAACTCTAGAAGTTTATCATCTAGAAATATAATACATAGTCAAAAGGACTATCAGAATTGTTTCTACAAATAATTGATCCTTCAATTTCATAGGATATGAGAAACACTTACAGCTTGGAGTTGTAAGCTTAAGAGTTCGGAAGCAAATATCATAAAGGGCTTCATTGTCCAGAACCATACACTCATCAGCATTCTCAACAAGCTGATGGACTGAAAGTGTAGCATTGTAGGGCTCTACAACAGTGTCAGACACCTTAGGGGACGGAAACACAGAAAAAGTAAGCATCATTCTATCAGGATACTCCTCCCGGATCTTAGAAATAAGAAGGGTTCCCATCCCGGATCCAGTTCCACCTCCCAAAGAATGACAGACCTGAAAACCTGATTCCAAATCAAATAATTTCAGAGTTAGTGGATAAAAACTTATAATAAACCACCATATACAAGCAGTTCATTTGCATACTTAAATGCTTGAAAAAGAAAGGAAATAGCCAATTGGCACGAAATAGTCTGAGATTCAAACAACCTAAATAATTGAAACCAATATGCGTGGGGTTACTACATCAAATTTTTCTTTTCTTATGCAGATGTATTAAAATATATATATATATATATATATATATAATTTTAGTCCTCTGTGACTGTGAAATCCTTCTGTCAACGACAATTTTAAAACTGTTCAACTTCACCCAGGAAAAAACAGATTATAGTCTGGAACGGATAAAAGACACATTCAAGCAGAAATGAATTCACACGAGAAAACCTATAATGCGAAAAACAGTTACCTTAAAACGCTGAAGAAGTCAAAACTTGAAATCGATAATAATCAGATGAAACATATGAGCAAACTCGTAAACAGTGAGAACCGATCATATAACTACTTGGTATAACTTATTTCGCTACTCACGTACGTACAAAACAAAATTGAAGAGGAAGCAAGTTTAAAAGTGACGACTAGGAAGAGCAAAATCAACCGACAGTTCTCCTAAAAAAGAGTCAGATCTAAGTCAGTGAAAGTCTCGTTCAATTTGACTCCGCAGAGAAAGCTGAAGCAAACAAGTCACAATGAAATCATTTTCGGAATCACATAAGAAGAGGAAAGGAAAAGTACCTTGAAGGCAGTCACAGTTCTCCGCCTCTTTCCTAACTACATCAAGCACAGAATCGATAAGCTCAGCCCCCTCGGTGTAGTGACCCTTAGCCCAGTTATTTCCGGCACCAGATTGGCCAAAAACGAAGTTATCCGGACGGAAAATCTGTCCGTAAGGGCCAGATCTGACACTGTCCATAGTGCCGGGCTCAAGGTCCATAAGGACAGCGCGTGGAACAAACCTCCCACAACTAGCCTCGTTGTAGTAAACATTGACACGCTCCAACTGCAAATCATTGTCACCTCTGTACCTTCCGGTTGAATCGATCCCGTGCTCGGCGCAAACCACCTCCCAGAACTTGGCACCGATCTGGTTGCCGCATTGGCCTCCTTGAATGTGCAAAATCTCACGCATTTTTGCTGGTCGGCAGTTGCAGAGAGAAGAATTAGAGAAGGAAGTGAGTGTATATGGGCGGAGAAGAGGGGAAATGCAAGGTTTGAGATATTAAGGAGTGAGAGTAAGGTGGGGAGAGGAAAGGGGTTTATATTCTGGGGTTCCAGACAAAAGGATCAGAATTGAAATTGTTCGAGGAATTATTATTATTATTATTATTGGGGAAAATCTTCAGCGCAGTCTCAACACCCTGTTTTCTTATGACATAATACGGTAAATAATTATATCATAATTTAATTCAACAAATTTATTTTTTCTAATTTTTTATCAAAAAAAATTAATAAATAGATTATGTAAGTTTTTTTATATGTATAAAAAATTTTAAAAATTAAAAATGTTTTCAACTCCTACACACAATTTTCTCGAATTGTTGGCTCTGTGGGAATTTTTGAATTTTGAAACATTTTCCTCTAGTTTATAATATTTGGATCTTTAACATCACGCGACTAAGGAGAGCGTGATTTCAACGCGTGGATCAGGCACGTGAAGCGGATGGTGAGGTATTTATGTGTGTTGCCGCTTAGCTGTATTTCTCCCAGCATAGAAATTTTTTGTATATTCTTTAGAATTTAAGCTATATTAATGTAACACTTTTAATAGAAAAATAAAATTTTTTTATTTAAATATACACTTATCAAGACAAAATTTATAAGAAAATAAAAAATATCATTTTTATTAATATATTAAATGATGTTTTGAAAATTTGCATACTAAAATTAAGTATTAAAATAAGGTGGTGGGAGAAGTAAGGATTAGATTTGTATTAGTTGCAGTTTCATCATCAATCGAGGGGACAAATCACCATCTTTCAACCTTTTTATTTAATCATCTCTTCATTAGTAGTTTTTTTAAACAAGAAAAATAAAAAAAAATTATTTTAAAAAAAATATGGTGATTCCGACTTATTTAATTTCGATCCAAATTATTTTCGTAGGTTCAATTTTTATTTAGAAAAAAATCTCATCTTAAGTTTTTACATAACGCTTACAAAAGTGTCAAATAATCGAACTCATGTAAGATTCACAATGCATTTTTTATTGTGTCAAGCTAAGAAGCTTATAAATAGTATCTAAATTCAATTCAAGTTACTCATACAAAGTTTAACTTTTATTAAAAAAAAATTGACCAAAACTCTAATATGGAACCATTGACCACGTATAATATTACAATATTTTATTTTTTTTTCAATTATGCGTTTGTAAACAGTGCTATTGTTGGCAGGAAGTAGAATCAAGGTGGGGCATGATAGAGTTTTAAGAGTTTAAGGCCCCATACCAAACGTGGTTCTCACTCCAATCTCAAGAGGAAAGCTGACAGAAGTCCGTCCCCATGACAAAGCTGGAAAAACAACTAATACCTTATTAACCAAAGGAAATAAGGCTGCTACTGCAGGAAAAAATGGATTCTTTCTTTTTTTTTTTAACCTTTTAAAGAGAATTAAGTTCATTTCATTTGGACGAGTGGGTTGTTGTTGATTGGGAGAAATTATATTAATATAGGGAGGGAGGAAGGAAGGAATTTGGGATGGGTTTGATGATTTTGGCAGTAAAGCAGAAGCAAAGGAAATGAAAGTTGGGGACCTAAGGATGATGGAACCTTACATATGAAGCAAATGGGAGGAAGAATAACAATTCTGGGCAGCAGAATAGAGAAACCCCACTTCCCCCAACTCACTATTCTTTCTTTAGATCTACTCATAATATGTTTGATGTTCCATTATTTCCTTACTAATTTTTAATTTTGTACCTTATCCCATTTCAAGCAATCAATTTTTGCTGCTTCTCCTTCTATTTTATTTTTTATTTTTTCTCAATATTTGTTTATTTCAATTATTTTAATTTAGTATTTGGAGGTGTGGTAGGACTCCACTTTTTGCCAAACGTCCTGTAATAAAAGTCAAAAATTGGGATATGTTATCGATATTGACCTCTGATGATTAAGTTAGTAATAGAATTATAAGGAATCTCAGAGGATTACTCAAGAAAGTACATTCTCTCAACAATTCAATTATCCTTGAGAGCTAGCTATATGACGAAGGTAACAAGACACTTGAAGTATTTAAAATTATCTGGCTTTCATTTTTGTGTGTGTGAGTGTGAGTTACCATATATATATAGAGAGATCCAACATAGAGGTGACATTTGGAGTGATACATTTCCAAACAGTTTGAATTGGTGACTCCAAACAGTGCATGTCGGTTCAAAAGTATTTAATGTTAAGTACATAGAGTCTCTCATTGCGTCAAAGATCAATACCCTTTGCGTAGTACTACTTGTAGTTATCGGCCAAATTCCAAGATAGCCTATCCAAAATCCAATCGGTCCTTTATGATGTCTACCTCGAATTCCCTAATTTAATTTCATTACCTCTCATTTAGTGATAAATAAATATAATTTAATTATTTAATAATAACTTCAATCGTAATGTTACATGTCATGTCATGAGGTTTGAGACGGAAAATTAAGTTTACCTTTTAATTCGCTCTATGAATAAATAAGAAAATAAAAATGGTGGAGATAAAGGGACTATGTATTATATATATATATATATATATTTTAAAAAAAATTATAAATTTTATTATGTCTCAAATTTATGACCTCTCATGTCATAAATGATGAATTATTATATTTTTAAGACAACTATTGATGTTGATTCATGAATCTCGAAGACTCCTATGATTATCAAAATCATAGTCATACCATCCTTTTTTATGATTTGATAGATAGGTAAGACTAAAGGGAAACAGAAGGTAATCGCATTCTTGTTGTATATAATTATCATATTTTATTAATAAAATGATGACATTTAAGATAAATTTTATAAAATAATTTTTTAAATTGTTAAAATGATTAAATTTTTAAGTTTCATAATTTTTATTTATTTATTTATTATTATTATTTTTTTACATATTACTTTGTACTGATTTTCAGCCCAAACTCAAAAGAAGCGGCAGACCCTGAGGCGTTTTTTGTGATGGTAAAGCGCTTTCCTTACAATTAACAACGCGTTAACCCTTTTCCCAAAGGAGGAAGATACTTACGGGATTGCCCATTAAACCCTCCGACCGCTAACCAAGGGTTTTTGAGTTGCCCGCTTCGTTCCGGCCATATTTCTTCTCCGGCGCCGAAGGTACCTGTTCTTGCTGTACCGTGAAATCTTTCCAAGGATGGTGAGCAAGAGGCAAAAACTGGCTCGTCTGCGATTCAAGGAAGCGAATCCCGAGTTATTCCCGAAGCCAGAGCCAACGCCGCCAAAGGACCCCAGCAGGAAAAAGAAAAAACTTGCCAAGTTTAAGAGGAATAAGGAAGACCCAAACAATCCTAAGAAATCAATACACAGGAAGAAGCATCCGCTTAGGGTTCCTGGAATGAAGCCTGGGGATAGCTGTTATATATGTAGAGCTCCTGAGCACATTGCTAAGAATTGCCCAGAAAAAGCTCAGTGGGAAAAGAATAAGGTTCCACTTCATACTGTTATTTTTTTAAATTTGGCACTGTTTTCAGCTTTCTTAATCTTCTCATTGTTCCAGGACGTTGTGAAGGTATATTGGCGTTTGATTGCTAAGAAAATTGTGTATAATATTTTAAAATGTGATTCCTATTTTCTGATATTTGTGGAATTTAATTTCAATTTTGTTTAAGTATTAACTAAGCACACTTAAGAATTTTAGATGATACTGGTTTGCAATTGTGATCTATGTGATGTAATCTGGAAACTTGAATGGTGACATTGTGACAAATGCAATGATATCGTTGTTATCACTAGGAAGCAAGCTAGTGCCTTGTGTTGGTGTTATAATATATTTTCTTTTGAGAAATTTGAAAACTATGTAGATTGTACTAGCTAGTGCTGCCACCATACTTGGTTTAAATATGATGTCTTTTTTTATTTTGTAGATATGTTTGTTCTGTCGACAACATGGGCACAGTCTTAAAAATTGCCCAAAGAAGAGTGATGACACTATTGATAAGAAGTTCTGCTATAATTGCGGGGAGAATGGACATTCTCTTGCTAAATGTCCAAAGCCTCTTCAAGATGGTAATTAAATTCTCCTCAATAAAGCTTGGTTCTTCCTTATGATTGCTTTTAATTGACTATGTTTTGGATCTTCCTTGTGTACAAGTGTTTGCCACCAGTTGGCTGATGAAATGTTCTGCAATTTGGCCTTCTTTTGTGATCTATAATCAATATTACCAATTACAAACCAGGGGTAGAAATATGCTGATCAGATCTTAACTTCTTGTAACACACATATTTCAGAAGATTTGAGTGGAGAACCATTTCATTTAAGAACTAGGTTGTAATTGATATGTATATATGGTGATCTTTTCATTTTCGACCAAAAATGTAAGTGAAGATTTGTGTAACTTGGTGAGATTATAATTGTCTAGGGGCAAAAATATGATTTAACTAGATGTATTGTTTACTTGTAAGACCATTAATGTAGGTATTCAACTCATGTTTCCTTCTTGTGTTTTGATTATGCTTCTCAATTTCCCCCTCTCTCAACAATGCAGGAGGAACAAGATTTGCAAGTTGCTTTATTTGTAATGAACGCGGCCACTTGAGTAAGGATTGTCCTAAAAATGCTCATGGGGTTTATCCTAAGGTACAAATATGATATTACAACATTTTGTTTACGGAACTGCAGACTGCCAACGTTCTGAGCTCCCTTTTCTTGTAGGGTGGCTGTTGTAAAATTTGTGGTGGTGTTACACATTTGGCTAAAGATTGTCCTGATAAAGGCAAAAGAATGTCAAATGCTGATAAAATGCCTAGTAAAGCATGTAAGTTTCCTTTGCAGGGACTCATTTTGATCTATTATTTGGAGTACAATTAAAAACTCATTTTTCCTTCTTCATGTATTGTTTATTTGGAGATAGCTTCTTTTCTTGATTAGGCTAGTTTTCAAGAAGATATCTCTCTCTTCCCCCAACACCCCTCTTTTTTTCTTGATGCTCTTCTTAGATTTTTTTTTTTTTTTTTTGGTTGTGGCGGGGCATCTTGACATATCCTTATACCACTCAAGATCTTCGAGTACAATGTTTACTTCACACTCTCTACCAAACCTAGTTTTGATATATTCTTTTCCCATGGATTGAATTTGTACTTGCATGTACATATATATATTTATGGAAATTTCATATTCATGTACAGCTGAATTTCAAGAAAGGCCTAGGGGGAAAGTCACCAAATTTTCGAGTGGAGATGATCTGGAAGATGACTTCATCATGGCAGGGGATACCTCTGGAAACAAACAAGATAAGTCTTCCGAGTCCAAAGCTTCAAAATCTGATTTAACGGAACAAAATGTGGTACGATTGAAGAAGAAACATGGTCCCAAGGTTGTGAATTTTTTGTAGGTTGAGAAGTAGAGTTTGCCCCGGGAGGGAAAATTTTGATTCACATTCTGTAATGCTTTTGTAATTTAGACTCTTAATTCTCTCAATGCCAACTTAAATTTCTTGAACGTTCAAGATTTGATTTGTTTTTAGCATTCTTTCAAAATCAACCTAGGAGGACACAAAGTTCACTTGGTCCATCCATCTACTTGTAGAAATAAAACAAATAATAATAATAATAATAATATACATATATATATCAATGGTGGGAAACGAAAAGAAAAGGAAGAAAAAAGAGTTAGTTATGGTGAGGATGAAAGACAATTCTCGACCTTCATTTCCTTCCTCAAACTTCTCTACTCTTCCCCGCAAAATTCTCTTCCTTTAAACTTGTCGTCAATATCTCTACCTTTCTCAAGATTCAATCATCTCATCCTCTTTCTTTCTTTTCAACATTTTGCAGGTTTGGTCTTTTTTTTCATCCTCACCTTCAGAACACACACAGAATAGAGAAATTAGCCAAAATATAAAAAAGAAACCAAAATGGTACATCTTCTTTCTTCATCATTTCTTGTCTCAACATAATTAAATGTCTGTTTATTTTCAGTCTGCCTTGTTATTATTATTATTATTATTAAACAATTACATTAATTTTCTGGGCATCACATTTTGAAGGTTCATGATATTATTATTATTATTGGTGGTGGTCTAAAAAATAATTCCCTTTTCTTACATCTTTTGAAGTCTGAAAACAGAATGTCTGTGAATGCATATTCTGATTTGCATGAAATTGACCTAATTTACCTAAAAAGTTTTCTCTTAGGAGAAATGCATATATGAAAATATGTGTTGTCTGATGCATTTCTGTATTCTGTTCGTATCCGATTAGATCAGGAATTATTATTATTTTCTTCAGAATCTTGTGGGGATCAAAATACAATGTTTCATTATAAACTGTTAAAAAATGAGAATTGAAAATTTTGCAAGGCGAACGCTACATCTGGAATGGCTGTGCATGATGACTGTAAGCTGAAGTTCCTGGAATTGAAAGCCAAGAGAAACTTCCGGTTCATAATCTTCAAGATTGAGGGCCAACGAGTTATGGTGGAGAAGCTTGGGAGTCCCGAAGAAAGTTACGATGATTTCACCGCCTCTCTCCCTGCAAATGAGTGCCGCTATGCCGTCTACGATTTCGATTTCACCACCAACGAGAACTGCCAGAAAAGCAAGATTTTTTTCATCGCATGGTAAAAATTTACATCCTAATCCATTTTATGAAGAATATTTCTTGATCCATCATAACCAATCAATAATAATACATTACGCATTTCTTTCTTTCTTGTTTTGGGGTTTTTTCTCAGGTCTCCGGACTCATCAAAGGTGAGGATGAAGATGGTTTACGCAAGCTCAAAGGATAGATTTAAGAGGGAATTGGATGGTATTCAAGTGGAGCTGCAGGCAACAGATCCCAGTGAAATGAGTCTTGACATTGTAAAAGCTAGAGCTCTCTAAAACTCAAGACTCATATTTATTTTCCCCATCCGTCGTCTTCCATCAGACTCTCCTTTTCCGGTGCTTATTTTATAGCATATATTTTGGTTTTTTTTTTTTTTTTTTAAATTTATTTCTCTCTTATATAAAACCCAAAAAAAAAAAAAAAAAAAAAAAAATCTTTACTAGAGTGGTGTAATGGATATTGCAGAACCCCTGTAACTTCTTTTTGTTGTCATTTAATTTAACAGTTGATAGTCTTTTCCCCTTTTGTTTTCCTGATAATTTCGAATATATTTCTGATTAGTGATGAGAAAAAAAAAAAGTTTTCTTTTGTTTTTATTTATTCTTCTTCTATGCCATGCCTGCAACATTACTTACTACAAACTACACAGTGATTGTATCAAAAGTATAAAGTGGAATGGTACAAAATACTGGAAAGTTTTGTCATCTACAAGGATTGTAATAACATAGTAGTGGTTACAACTTACACATGAAGAAAAGTGATGTTTTTTCGTATGTAGATTTAATCTATATGTATCTATATATATTGTACGGCTAAGTGTGCTTATTTTGGCTATTCCAGTATAGTTTCTCCCTTACCTCGACTTGTTTAATTGAATCTTCTTTCTTCTCAAGAATGGAATGAAGTGTTGCAGGATCATAAGGTGGAGGCATTGTGCAAGGAGTCTTGATGCTTGGACCTCTTACTGTTGAATCTGTCATAAACTTCTTCTCTAATCCTTTAGCTGGGCAAGCCATGAATTCTGAGCAAAGTTCTACTGCTCTTGGAGGAATAGTTGGTTTATATTTTAGAAGCTTGGAATACTGGCTCAATAAATGGAACATGTAGTCGTACACATAATTCACTGCTAAATCTTCTTGAATGAAACTGCTTGCTGCTTTGCCAATGGCTTGTGCCTGGAAAAACATAAGATTTTCTTTTATATCAGATACTGATCAAGACGAAATGAAAAATGCAGGAAGGAAGGAAGGAAGGAAGGCTACTTACTTCTTCTATATGGGTATTGCCCCAATCAACAGCATACTTTATAGATCTGCATTTGTCGTCTTCTTTTACTGGCCAGTAGTGTTGCAATGGCATCAAACTTCTTGTGAAGAAATCATAGTAACGTGGCTTTACTAGCAGTGTAACAGAATCACAGGCAAGAATGTATTTTTCACTGACTGACCATGCTGATCCTTCTATATAAATTTTGTATCTACATTTTCATATATAAAGAAAAAGTAAGGAAAATACAGAGAGGTTGAACAGAATAAATATATATGGACCATATATATACCTGTAGTTGCATTGGTTTGCCAAATCAGATTGCTTATAACCTTCCTTTTGTTCTTTAAGCCAATCCTGACCATAAACACGAGTATTCCATTCCTGCTTGTCGGAAACATTACATTTGAGTAAATCCATCCTTGTTTCTGCTACTGAAGGGTTTCCTTTCCAGTAAGCGTATGGTTCTCTGTCCGCCCATTTTATTCTTTTATTCCCTTCCTTCAAGTCCTTCGACAAAGGCTCCCATGGCTTTATATTAATTTCAGACCTGAAAACCCACAAAAAAAAGATTATATTTTTATAAAAAAAATGGAGAAAAGATTTTGTAAATCAAGAAATAATTAATGATATCATATCCTACCATCCCCAGAAAGACCAATCCGGGAAAACAATGTCCAAGGTAGTATCATCCCCGCAATAACGGAACAACGGTGGAGGAACGGTGGCATTGGGACCACGATAATCTTCTTTCTTAACAACTGGCCAGTCAACGCAGTCGAACATCATGTCCAAATCAGGCAACTGGCCTGGGTACTTCCTTAACAACTGTAGAATCCCCCATAGAGTAAAAGTGTCTCTACTCTGGAACGACTTTATGTACCTCTCCAAGTAAGCTTTCCCGTCTACAACAACAAGTCGGAAATTAGCTGTCCGACGAGCCCTCTCCACCATTTCTTTGGTGATTCCGGTCTCTCTCCATGGCCATAGATCTTCATGTATCCAACGGAAGTATTCAGGACACGTGGGCGTAGGACTAGGAGGAGAAGGATTCTGTAGTTTGAAGTTGGAGGGGTAGTAATTAACTGGGCAAGTCGGCCTGGTGTTAATACCATGTGAGCAATTGAGTGGGACCTGGATTTCAGTTCTGAACTGGGACGGATTTTCCAGGATTTTTGGTGCTTGCTGGTCACCGGGGTAGTTGTGAAACGAGATGGCGTTAAATATTGACGATTTTTGCTGCAAATATTCAGCAATTGACTGCGGATTTGTGTCAAAATAGATTTAAATTTATAATCATGACATATAATTGGGTAGCTGGGAAGTAATAAATCCATCCAAGTGTTTGATTTCAAGAATGTTGTTCTGTTCTCATTAATACAATAATAAAATCGTTTCTATTCCGAGGTTTGCTTCTCTGTCTTTTTACCGACATATTACTAAAATTATGAAAGTCTTATCTAGAATATTCCCTATGCATCAGACAGGCAGAAGAAAATTCTAATTAATTTTTTTTTTTTTCAGATAAAATTCTAATTAATGTTAGGTTAAATAGTTTTAGGTTTTTCATGAAATATTTATTTCATACTTAGGTGAAACATAGTCAATCTTGGAACAGTAAATGAAATTTAAATTCAAACATCACGGCCAACTACCCTGACCTTTACCACAAAAAGATCCTTTCGCTCAAACAGCAACATTCGAGCTAAAAGGTAGCCGACATCATCGATTGTCAATAATTAGAAAACTGTAGCAGAAGGACACTAAGCATATGAATGTAGTATGTAATAACAAAAATAAATAAATAATTATTATTATTATTATTATTTTTTTTTTAACGTTGGAGGAGGATCAGAAACAGTGTCAGGATGGAGATAGAAGGATCATATCGAGTAGTACAACTGAACTAGGAAGGAAGAGTCTGTAAATCTGTAATATGAGGTTATTTAAAAAAAAAAAAAACTTACAGTGACAGAAGAATCCAGCAAACGCGTGGAGATAAACGCGCCGACGCAGAGGACTACGACGAAGAAGATAACCAGAGAAGATCTCGTTCCGATCGTTGTACCCTTGGTGAAATGTCTATTCATTAGCCTCGATCCACTGAATATCTCTCCTTGCTGATCTTGTTCCCGCATCTCCGCTCTATCAGCCGCCGGTAGTTACCAACCAGAAAAAAAAAGAAAAAAAAGCCTAATTCAACAGTTGTCGGTCGGCAATAGGTATTGCACCACTAGTTGGAATAATTCTGCCGCGCCACACCTGAAAACTCTCGGAACTTCTTCTTACAAGCAATAATTGATGAAACTCCTTGCATGGAGGGAGGCTAATTTAACAGTGACAGGCCAAAAAAAAAAAAAAAAAGGAAAAAGGGAGAAAAAGTAGCTCTGGACTTGTCTGAGTTCGGTAAACAGACTTCAGAATTCAGAACGGAACTGAGACTGCTGCTGTACAGCTAAGACCCTACAAACTGGAGAGAACGGTGATTGGAAACATTTTACTGACTTAAATGTAAAAAAAAAAAAAAAAAAAAAGGGGTGAAGAATTTTTCTTCTTATGTTTACGTGGAGCAATGAAAATGACTGGAGTCTGTGAATTAGGTAGAATATGGGAGATTGGAAGAACTGAAAAATGGACATGAATATGAATATTCTGGAGAGATTGTGAATAATAATAATTCTTAATTAATAGAAGGGGTGAGGCTCGTGATTACTTCATCAAGGAGTTGGACATTAGTACATTTTTCTTGTGAGTATGGGTGAATTGTTGCAGCAAAAAGGAAAGAAAAAGAAGAGAGACTGTCATGTGCATTGGGCATTGTTATTAATGGTTTTTTTTTTTTTTTTTTTTGGAGTGAAGAGTGGGAAAAGGGGGGGGGAGAGAGAGAGAGAGATTTATTGTACTGTTTTTTTTGGCGTAGAAATGCAGGAGTTGACCAATAGCAATCCAGATGGCAGAATGTCAATGGAGGTGGGTTTTTTGAGTATTGAACTGTTTTTCGATTATAGGAGAAAGATAACGTTGTCTTGTATTATGTGAAAGATAACTTTAGATTTGAAGCATGAGTGTTGATCCCTTTAATTTTGACAAATTTACCTTACTTTAATTTTAAATAAATAAACTATTTGTTCAATTTAAATAAAATTGATCACAAGTAATTATTTATTATCATTAAAAAAATTATGAATTTAAATAAATTGATCACATAATTATTTATTATATTTAAAAAAATAATTATAATTTTAATTAATAATTTACATTAATTTAAAAGGTTCGTTTAATAAATATATATATATATATATATATATATATATAATTTTTAAAAATATAATTTAATATAAAATATAATATATATATATATATATTAAAAATATAATTTAATAATTCTATTATATATGTAAATTGAAGTCCTTTGTACGATTTCTTTAAGAAGAAAACAAAATAGAGTCATTTATTTTATACATGTATAATTATTTTTATAATTATAGACATAAATATAAATATTTTTTGAAATTTATTTTGTCTAAATAACGTTAAATTATTTGTAATAAAAAAAAATATAATTTACTTTGTAAAGTAAACCCTCAATATTATTTATTTTGTCAAAATAGACCTCTAAATTTTGAAACACTTTTAAAAAAAAAAAAAAAAGGGTTAACCATAACTATAATTAGAGAAGTTTTATAAAAATTACCCTAATAACTCTCATTTATGTGTATATATATATAAAGAGAGTACAGATATAGAAGGAATTTTGACAGCTAAAAGAGGAAACAAAAAAGAACTAAAAATAGAAGCAAAAAGTGACTGGAATTTCTCAAAACTCAAAACTACCTCTATTGTTTTTGGCCATATTCCCAGTACTTCTGCTCCAGTAATTCTATATTTCTCATCGAATTTGCCTTTCTTCTAAGAAATTTCGACAGTGTCGAAGCATCAAAAGGAGGAGGAAGAGCACAAGGGCCGGCCTTTCCAGGTCCTCTTGCCATGGAATCCGCCATGAACTTCTTCTCCACTCCTTGGGCAGAGCAAGCCATGGCCTCCGAACAAAGCTCCACTGCCTTTTCAGGAATGGTGGGCTTGTAGTTCAATAGCTTGGAGTATTCTTTCAACAGATGAAACATGTAATCATACACGTAATCCATCTTAAGATCCTCCTCGATAAACCTGCTTGCTGCCTTTCCCATGGTCTGTGCCTGTTTACAAAAAACATCATTAAATTTTGTTTCCAACATCCAATTTTCAAAATACTAAAAGTAAAAACCTTGTCTTATCAAAAAATAAATAAATAAATAAATATACAAAACTATTTAAGTACCTTTTTTTTGTGAGTGTTACCCCAGAAAACTGCAAACTTAATATCTCGACATTTTTCCTTTTCCCTTATGGGCCAATAATGGTACAGAGGCATCAAGCTTCTTGTGAAGAAATCATAATAGTGAGGTTTCACTAGTAAAGAAACAGAGTCACAGGCAAGAATATACTTCTCACTGACCGACCACGCCGATCCTTCGATATAAATTTTGTATCTGTACTATGAATCAATCATTCAGACAGACAAACCATGAATATCAATCTGATGAAAAAAAAAAAAAAATGTAGGGATGATGCTTAATGAGGTTTATGTATATATATACCTATGGATGCATTGATCGGCCAAGTTGGATTGCTGGTAGCCATGTTGTGATTCCTTGCCCCAGTCCTGTTAAATTTAAGGAATCCATCATAATGGCTGATTCCTATCAACAAATTAATGAAAAGCTAAGATGGGGAAAAAAGGTGCGATTTTTACCTGGGCATAGACACGGGCATACCAATCCTGCTTGTCAGTGACATTACATTTGAGAAGATCCATTCTTTTCTCAGCAACATTAGGGTTACCTTTCCAGAAAGCGTATGGCTTCCTTTTCCTCCATTCCACTTTCTTGTTCCCTTCAATGAGTTCCTTTCTGAGTAATTCCCATGGCTTTATATTGATTTCGGCCCTAATGGGTTAATCAAATATCCAGTAAGGGTAAAGAAAAGAACAGATTATTTTAAAAAAAAAAAGAAAACAGAAGTCTCACCAACCCCAGAAGGACCAATCAGGGAAAACAATATCCAGCGTTTCATGATCTCCACAGTACCTAAACAGAGGTGGTGGAGTGGTGGTAGTAGAATTGGGACCTTGGTAATCGGTTGACTTAACAACTGGCCAGTCAACACAATCAAACATGAGATCAAGATCAGGGACCTGACCAGGGTACTTTCTCAACAATTGCAGAATGCCCCATAATGTGAATGTATCTCTTGTTTGGAAACCCTTTTCGTATGTCTCAACATAAGCTCTACCATTCAAGATTACCAGTCTGAAATTTGCTGTCTTATTGGCTCTTTCCACCATTTCTCTTGTTATCCCTGTTTCTCTCCAGGGCCTTAGATCTTCATGGATCCAGTGGAAGTAATGTGGACATGTCGTATGTCCAGATGATGAAGAATATTCTCGGTTGATTCCTTGGAAATTGGTCGGATAATAGTTCATTGGACACGTTCTGTTGGTAGTAAGGTTATCGGACGAACAATTCAGTGGGAACTCCATTGATCTACTTAGCCATGCCGTGTTATTCTGGAAACAGAGAAAAAATAAATTCTTGGAAGTGTCAAATTAATCTGTAGGTTTTAGTCATATGTATGTATTTAAAATTTCTTGAAGTGAAAGCTTACCGTTACCCTGGATTCTTGCATCAGGGAGGATAGATAAGTAAAAAGAACGAGGAGGAATGCAAATGGGAAAACAGAATATTTGGTACAGAGTTTATTCGCAACATGTCCAAACCAAGATGATTCAGGTATCTGTCCCGGCCTTTGGTTTCCCTGCATGCTCTTTTCTTCCTGTAATCGCACACAGATATCCACATAAGCAATTTTCCCATCTCCAGAATGCACATAAATAAATACTGGGAAGTGATCAGATTTGTCGGAAAAATTCTTCTTATACATTTTGCACTGCCTAATTTCTTGGTATCAGATGGAAAAAATGTAAAAACAAATTAAAGAAAATACAATCTTGCATCGGCGAGGAGGGTATATATATATATATATATATTAATATATACCTAATTTTCTTGTTATTCTGAATCTGGTAGATTCTGGAGGAGTTTCTTCATCAGATAATTTTCCTTTATTATTCTCTTTTCCAGGCTTTTGCTTATCAAGAACGACGTTGGCCGTCCGATGATGATGATGATGAGTCTGCGCCATGAAAACATGAATAGAGAAAACCATTAACGGTGATTTTACTGAATGGAAGGAAATATGGATTGAAAATGACAAAAGAGTTAAATGCAATTGGCGTCTTACTGGAGCAGCAAAGAGAAGAAGAATTCAAGAATTCAGATTTGCATCAAACAACGGAACGAACATTGAATGAGTGAGATTCATCGACGGCCCTGTTCTTGAGGACATGCCTTGTCTGGTCTTGTCCGAGGTTCAACTTACGTAACCAAAAACACACCTTGCAATAAACGGAGATAAAGGATGACAAGTCCTTTCATATATATTTATTTATTTATTTTTCTCTTTCCCGATTGAGATGTTATAAATTAGGTTAGCAATAGTCCATTGCCTAATTTATTGCGTTTTTTAGACAATGCATGACCTCTGTTTTTATTTTTTATTTTTATTAAATATTGGACACTAAAATACTTTTCTTCTTCTTTTTTTCGCAAAAAAAAGTTTGGCCAGTTTTCTTTATTTATAAATTAATTAAAAATAAAAATAAATTGATTAAGCTGATCAATTAATGTTAGATTAACTTGTAAAAACATTGTAACATTAACTTGTAAAAATATTGTCAAGCAGGTGTAGCTCAGTTGGTAAACACTCTCACTTGTGACCTAAAGATCATGAGATCGAGACATATTAGAAATTAAAATTTCTAAAAAAAAAAAAAAAAAAAACTTTTAAAAACATTGGTTAACTGTAATCTATCTTGAATACCTAAGATCAAATGTAAATTGTTAAAACGGCTCTTATATATAAGCAGGGATATATCCCCCCCCTCCTCTTCTCCTCTTTCCCCTCCCTCTGCCCGACTTCTCCCCTTCTCCTTCCCTCTTCTCTTCCGCCAGCCGCCACTTCTCTTTCTTCCTAGGCAAGGGAGAAATTTAGCTTTGGCTAAAAATTTTCCTTTGGCCATCCCGTAATAACTTTTTACTGTTTTTTGTGTTTTTTTTTTTTTTTTTTTTAATCTATTTCTTTGGTATTTTTGCTATTTTTTCATTTTATATGTTTAGTCTCTTACCGATATTTAAATATCGGCTTTTTCTTCTTTTGTTAGAATAACAAATTTTTAAACCCGAATTATATTTGGACCCTTTGTTCGTATTCGTATTTGGTTTTCTTTTTAGGTATTATATGAAATCTTTGATGCGTCCATGATGAATTAGATTACTGTTGAAAAAAGAAGACAAAATCGAACTCCCTTCGCAAATGAGGTATTGAAATCGATAGAAGACCCAGATGAGAAGAATATCCTGTTTTTCTTTTTTATGTATTTATTTTCGCTTTACAATTTTTTAGGTTGAGATTCCCCTTCGTTTTAAGTTAGTGCTTTGTTTGCTCCACCTAGTTTTAAGTTGGTGTTCTTTGTACCCTTTGTGAATGATTTTAGTCATTCACTTTTGTATTGTTTTTATTTTAATGAATATTTCACTTATCAAAAAAAAAAATATGAGCAGGGATATATATAAGGAAAATGCAAGCATACTAAAAAGTAAAATGATTTAATTTCAAACAAATCAGTCAAGAATTTTTCTTCGACTTAAGAAAATAAAAGACCAACCCAATTTAAATAGTATATTAGCCTAAATGAGGATTGGTCCTACCATAATTTGAAATCAATATAAGAGAGCTTGTATCCTAATCGAAAAAAAAAAAAAAAAAGAAAGAAGAAAAGTAAAGAGGCTTAACAGACAGGATACTGACACAGACACTGTAGCGTTGAGGTTTCCATAATCATAAGGTCCCGAAAATGCCACGCAATAAACCTTGTCATTCGCTGGTGAGCACGGCAGGGCAGTAACAGTTTCCCATGTTTCCAGTAATAATATATATATATATTAAAATGTCTTTAAAAATAAATATTTAAATTTTAAAAATTAATTAAAATTTTTATTTTTATTCATACATAAAATACTGAGTTTGTGAAGAGGATTATAATTAAGATATTTATATATTAAATACATTAAAATAATAATATCTTAATATATATATATATATATATATTGAAATGATGCATTTAAAGTCACTTAAATTATATTTTTTTAGTGCTTAGATATGAATTTCGGAACAATAATCACTTTGTTTGGAACTTAATCTAAATATAGAAAATGATGAATGTATAAGCTTTCTTCGGAGGGGGGGTCGGACGATAGGCAGCCATCATCAAAGCGCATGCCTATGATGATGTTTCCCGGTAAGACCTTGCATATGATTACATATATATATATACTACTTTTTTTTTTTATAAACATATATATATACTACTTTTCTCCATTATAATTCTCAGATTTTGAAGGGGACAAATCTGTCTGATAGAACAAAGAAAAGAACAGAAGAAAAAGGAAAAAAAAAAAAAAATCATATTAAATTTTAATATATTAGTTTTAATTGGTTTTTTTCTGAATTTTTTTCAAAAATATAAAAATTATAAAAAAAAAAAAATCCTTATTCTTTTATATATATAAGATTTGTGTCACAATTTGGACCTGCAAGCCCGTGCCCGACTATAGATGATATACATAAAACTATTTGGTAATGTTATCATTGTATCAAAAATGATATTCGAGTTATTTATGAATATCTAAATTATTCTTATATATCATTATTCATTATTTATTAACTTATCTTATATATAATATAGATATGAGACGGTATTACAATTCAGCTGTAGATTAGTAGCAGAAAGAACGAAGAAAGTTAATGGGGAAAAGATTTAGCAACAAATTGGATCTCATGATCATTCTTTTCACATATATAGACAAGAGATGAAAGCCAGTGAAACATAAATGACGCAACGGTCAGTCTTTTCTTTGGGCAGTAACAGTTTTTGCATGCATTGTTCAACTAAATGAGTGTATATATATACATATCAAAAAACGAAAAAAACACACTTTTGGTTAATGCTTGTCCAGTTATTGTCATAGCTATACGGAAGCAATAAATTAGAATCTTTGCTTCTTGACTGCAACTTCCTTATCTTTCTCTCTCTATATCCTAGCTAGTAATAGTACTAGGAAGTAATAAAAGCTGTAGCAGTTCATCTCAGGTAACAGAGACACACACAGAGTAATTATTAAGTTCAGATGTAGAGAAATAATAATAAAAAAAAAAAGGCAGTTCTGCTTGGTGTTGTGTTTGTGGGGATAAAAGTCATCACGCCATTCCAGTTCACGCGTGAACCCGCTCTGCTTTCCAATTTTCAAACCCCAATGCTCCTTCATTACATACATATATATATATATATATATATATCTCTGTGTGTGTCCTTTGTTATATCCTAACGATCATAAAGTGTAGACTCTTTACTAGAAAGACAGTGGAGCGGAAACTACTGTGTCTGTGACCTTCAAGATTTGAGATCAAGATGTCTGTAAGTCTTCTTCTATTCATTTATTCTTTTCTCCATTTTTTCAGTTCAGTAAATGTTTGATGATGTTGTGGGTTTTCTTTTTGGTGTGTGTGTGTGTGAAGATGGTGGAGGTTAGAGTTCCAAACTTAGACTGTGATGGGTGTGCTGCAAAGATAAGAAAAGCTCTATTCAAGCTCAAAGGTAAATCAGCAGTAAAGAGAATCAAATTAAAGCAAAACACCATTTTCATATATATTAAATCGGTTGATCTCTCTCTATCTTTACTGTATATATAATATAGGAGTGGAAGAGGTGGAGATTGAAATGGAGACGCAGAAAATAACAGCAAGAGGATATAATGTGGAAGAAAAAAAGGTGTTGAAAGCGATAAAGCGTGCAGGGAAAGCAGCAGAACCATGGCCATATCCGGGTTACTCATCCTATTTTGCTTCGTTTTACAAGTACCCTTCTCACGTCGTTAATCACTACTACGACACGTCCAGGAATGTAGCTGCTTCTCACGGCATCCATAGCTTCTTCCACACACCGGCCGTTTATTCCGTCGCCGTTGCCTCCGATGAAGCCTTTGCTTCGCTTTTTAGCGACGATAATCCGCATGCATGTTCAATTATGTAAATGCTGTTCAAGAGATTCATGTGAAGATAATATATGTGAGATTTTTTTTTTCTTTTTCTTTTTGTTTAATCAAAAATTTTGATTAAATCTGGATCTGTAGCACCTAATTACTTGGTACTATTTATTTTGTCGTAGTAATATGCTGCCTTGATTAATCATCATGAATATTATCGAGTAGCTATGATTAAAAATCCTTGCACGACTATCTATCAAAAAAAAAAAAAAAAAAGTAATATTGACACTTTTGGATCTCATTTCATTTCTCAATTAAATTTTATATATTTACTTGCATTTTTATAATTTTCAATATTTTTATTTTAATTTTTCACATTAAATTTATTTAATACAAAATAAATAAATAAAATAAATAGTAAGTTCTGGTAGTTTCCTTGTGTTGACCAGTTTTGTGGTGTGATTCAAGAACTTCTGGGCATTGTGAACTCAAGGATAATTTGGTCCATTGGTAATAGCATTTTTAGAGGAACCCAAAATGCTACTACCACCAACAAAGGGGAACAAAATTTAGAGGAATTTAAATAGATATATATATATATTTTTATATATATTATATTATATCCCTATAAAAAAAATGATATGCAAGCAGCTTCTTTTTTTTCTTTTTTTTTTCCCTCTCTCTCCAAGGATGATTAATAAATTTTTAATAAGTTGATTAATTTTGAAAGATATATTAAAAACATTTTCAAAATAAATAAAATATGATAAACTACAATATCAAGTTAAGTTGAATTAAAAAAATTTCACTAAATTAGATTATTTCAAATATATATATATTTTTTTTTGATAATTTCAATTTGACACAAGTTGAGTAGTATCGAGCACTCAACTTTATATACCAAAAACCAAATTCTTTGCAGGTAACCTCAAATATGGTTGATAATGGAAGAAATAGGATGGGCAACTTGCTTCCTTTTACCCTCAACTTTAATTTTAGCCCATTGAAATTCAACTCTTCTACTATTACTAAGAAAAGCCCTCCCAACTTGAAAAAGCAGCCCTCGGTTCAACAATACTCTCTCTCATAATATAATATATATATATATATAAAAATTATTCTGTAATAAGCATTTGCACATGCAAAACTTTCTAAGTTTTTTACTTTTCTGAACCTATAGACAGTTCTAGGTGGTTCGCTCTTGGAAAATCTGTCATTTTCCTCTTTTTCAGATGTCTCAGGTAAATTCATTTTTTCTTTGTGCAAAGGATTTCGATTCAGTTTATCGCAAGCTTTTTCGGTAATCATCTGAATCAGTGGTTTGAATTCGCGAATGAGGTTTCTTAATTCAATTCATCTGATATCCGATTCCTTTTTTCCTTTTTTTTTTTTTTTTTTTCCCCTTAAATTAGCAGAAGGTGGTATTGAAAGTCCTGACCATGACTGATGAAAGGACGAAGCAGAAAGCCATTGAAGCTGCTGCAGATATCTATGGTACTAACCAATTTGAAATTAGATTTACATTAGTTATATATCATTTATATGTTGGTGATTTATATTTATTATTATTATTATTATTATTATTGCGGTGGATCTGTTGGGTAAAAATTGACAGGAGTGGATTCAATCGCTGCTGATCTAAAGGAGCAAAAGCTAACAGTAATTGGAGATATGGATGCAGTTGCAGTAGCGAAGAAACTGAAGAAGGTCGGGAAAGTTGAGATAATCTCAGTTGGACCTGCCAAGGAAGAGAAAAAGGAGGAAAAGAAGGAAGAGAAGAAAGAAGAAAAGAAACCTGAACCCCCTAAAGAGGAAAAAAAAGAAGAGAAGAAAGAGGAAAAGAAGGAAGAAAAAACGCAGTAATTTTTTATAAAATTCTCTTTCGTATCCTTTTCTTTTTTTTTTCTCCCGAAATGTAATCAATCAGGAAGGAAACTTTCTGGCTAGATTATCCTCTTCAATTTCCATGGACTAGCCACATAAAATTTTTAAATATATATTCTCTACCATTATGAATTGCCAGCAGGAGAACAATAAAGACAAAGTTTTAGTGATGGCCATATATAATCTTTCGGGTAATATATATATATATATATATTATATTTAGGGAAAATTATGAGGCGTATAGTACAAGTACTCGATTTTTGGATGTGTTTCTCACGCATTTTCCTCAATTGCCCTGAAAATTTATTGTTATTATTAAAATGGTGCTAATGGCGGTAATAGTCAAATATTCATATTGGCAAACGGCAAGGTACATGCAATGCATCTTTGTGTATTTCTTGAAAGGCAGCTCCATGATGAGAAATTCAAGCACGTAACCTTTAGTCTTCCATACCCCAACTCAAGAACAAAAAGAAAAAAGAAGGAAAAAAAAAGATGATGGATGGGACACTGGATTAGCCCCTATATTACCTATATATAATAACTGTTGGGAGCTTTTCATATTATATATGTATATATTTTGTCATCATAATATATTTTCATTTAGATTTATAAATTATTAGCTTCTTTCCAAATAAAATAAAGAAAGATAATACAATAGCACTTTAGATAATTTAGAATAACCAACGTAAGCAGAGACAAGCATAATTTTCCTCAAACGTCCTTTGGATTTTTGCACTAAAATCGGGGTTAGAAGGGCCACCTGATGATGTTAAACCTCTTTTTACCTGTCGGATGGAGCAGAAATATGTAAATATTATGTCAAAAAGCAATTTATTTATTTTTTTTTTTGGCTATTCAAATGAATTTTGTATGACTATGATAAACCTAGTCAAGAAATAATTTAAGGTTGTAAGAAGAGACAAATGACGGAAGGCAATTTTGAATGCCTGCTTTGACAGCAGGTTTGGAATTGGAATCCAATCCAGAAATTCTTGAAGGAATAAATGCAAACAAACAACATACGACCTACGGCCTCATCGCCATTGTTCTACAAGTGGGACAACTGTAATCAGATAATTGGATTTCCAACAATCTTTTCTGAGAGCAGATCGAGGTAATTGAGAATAATGATGAAAGTAAGTGTTTTACAGAGTCCTAATCCTAAACCAGATTGAAATCTTACACCACATGAACAAATTCATTCAGCTGGTTCAAAATATACAAAAGATCTTTCAGGAAAACAAGATGAATTCTGGGATGGTGGAATTGACAAAAAAGCTAAAAAATGGTCATAAAGAATATACATCAGAGCAGCCAGTTAAGTGTGTATGCTCAAAAATACTCAGTCCTCAAATGGAGCTATGCAAGCTTAAGAAACTAAGTTTGATATGTGAACTAACCTTGGATTCATGATGTAGCTGAAGAACAGAAGAATCAGGTACCGGTGAATGGTGATGATTAGAAAAAATTCTGCATGTGCATGCACAAAAATGAAGAGTAAAGGATAACATTTAATATCAATGATATCCTCCTCCTTTTAATCAGCTAAGGAACTGGAGTGAGAAACCTATAGCCCTCCCACAGGTAATTTCTGTTGTTTTCGGGTTCTATTAGCTGGTAAGTGACAAATTGATCAAAATATACTCAGATGGCAAATATGAAGAATTTGAATTACCTGGACAGAAGATGAATGGTCAAAGTAACGGACAACAAGTAATAATGTTTAAACCCAAAAGACTTAACACTCAACTGTATTGCCTTATACCACCTGAAAATAACAAGTGCACATATCCCTGCAAAGATATTCTTGCTAATAGGTACAAAAGCCCAGGCTTATATACCATCCCTTATATCTAAGCACTTTTCACATAAGATGGGAAGTGTAACTTTTGTCTTTGAAGTGATGAACTTGAATATGCATACATAAAAAACACATTATTATCCATTACTACATTTGAATTCTATGGTAAATCAACAATGACACCATAAGCAATTGACCTCATTTTAAGCTTCATAATTTCTTGTCACAGAATAGTTAAGCACAAGAAGAGTAAATTTCTTTTGAATCATAGCCTTCACCTTTTAGGACAACTAAATTAAATGGGCTATGTATGTGAAATGCATCATAAAGAAAGAAAAGTGGTTAAATGAATTGAGAAAAGAACACAAATAACAACATGGAGGTGAT
Source organism: Cynanchum wilfordii (assembly GCA_025388415.1). NCBI lineage: Eukaryota > Viridiplantae > Streptophyta > Magnoliopsida > Gentianales > Apocynaceae > Cynanchum > Cynanchum wilfordii. The sequence continues at coordinate 1,574,323 of JAHSUH010004190.1, forward strand.
TCCAACTTCTTCAAGTGTTCAGCATCTGATCTAGAGTGGGAACTGGAAACATAGATATCAAGTTAGTATTAATAATATCAAAAACATTAGAAAAGAAAAAAAGAGATCAATTATTACAAGCTTCAAGAATGCTCTAAAATACATTCACCAACCAATGATGCAGAAAGATATCTATGAATCTTGAAAAAACACTCTTTACACAGACTACCTTGTTTTTCTTACTTCTCGAGTTATAGAAAGAATGAACCTTTTGAAGCCATTCTTTTAGCTATTGAAAGCAATAAGACCATTTACTACATCTTCATTTTCTTCACTTATATAGAAAGATAAGCAGATACCAATGAACTGGTTAAGCAAGATTTTCTTGTTTAGTATTATTCTACTTTGAGTTTCAACACAAGTCTTTCAGTATCCGCCATCTTAATTGGAACCTGACTAGGAAAGTAAATGACAGGATTAAACAAATAGCGAAATTTATAGTTCTAAAAGAATGAATATATAACTCTGCCAAATGATCCAGTATCATGCTTTACTTAGACAGACCTTTCTATGTATCTTGTTGTATTGACTTGGATAAGAAACTGAAAAGTAATAATAAGCAGAGCATAGAGAAAACAAAGAGCCTGGAAAAGTTCTAAAAGACACCAGAAAAGGAAATACAGAAACTTGCATGCATATTACAACTAAACAGAGAAAACGTCAACATAAAATTGTATCATATTAAAATACATCAAAGAGAATAATCAAAGTATAAGATAGAATCACATGAAAAATTTGGATGAACAGAGCCACGTGCTTGTACCAGTTGCTCAGTTTGTGAATTATCCTTTAGAATTAGGATTGTAATTTGATAACTCTATTTTGTAGAGTTATTTTAATACTTCTATACTTATGATTTATTCAAAAATTGAGTGATATGTGATGGTTTTTATCCAAAAAATGCAAATAATTTGAAAGACCTATATTATCTCAGCAATCGCTGAGACTTTTTATATTCCTCTTAATGATAGGCAAAGGTATCATGTGCAAGCAGCAATGACACATTTGGCTACATGTTACAGTTGTTTAAATCTAATTTACAGATTCCTCCACTTCAGCACCTCCTATATCTTTTAATCCTCGAAAGGAGATGAATGTACTGCCCCTTTTCGACCATATGTCTTATTACATCATGAGCCTCAGACAGCTTCCCAGCATTCCGCAAGTAACCCACTAGGGTAGTATACACCAAAAAATTTGGATTACAGCCTCTTGATTCCATTTCTTTCAGCATCAAGCAAGCCTCCTCAAATTTGTTGGCAATACAAAGCCCACGGATCATAGAATTGTAAGTAAACACATTTGGCAACTGTCCATTGCTAATCATTTCTTTAAACATTTCTTGAGCCTTATCAATCTCTCCAGCCACAACGTATCCTGTAATCATGACTGTGTAACAAACCACATCAGGCATACATCCTTGCTTTATCATTTCATTAAAAAAGTAATTGCTAGCTTCCAAATCTCCAGCTCGACTTAGCCCATCAATTAATGTCGTGAAGTGGAGAACATTTGGTTCACAACCCACTTCTTTCATATGGTTTAAAAGTTTAAGAGCAGCAAGTGGTTTGTCTACTTTACCAAGACAATGGAGTAGAAGGTTGAAAGTATGGAAATCAGGCGAAAAACCCTTTTGACCCATTTCCTGAAATAATCTGTTAAACTGGTCCAATTTCCCTAGCCTATACTTTGCAAACATGACAATATTATAAGTTAAAGTATCAGGGGAATGGCCTGTATCCAACATTTTCTCGTATACCCACTCAATCAACTTGTACTGATTCACTGCAAATAAGGAATGTAGAATTGCATTAAAGGAATGCTTGAATGGCCTAAAATTAAATGTCTTTGATTTTATAAACCTCTCAACGACCTTCTTAGCCAACCCAGCCTCCCCACAAGTACATATCAATATGTTAAAAGTACGAGCAGATGTTGGGTAACCTTTGTCGGTCATTTCATCGACTAGTCTCCACATTGCCTTAAACTCCTCCGCTTCGGCAAAAATCTTCAGCATTAGGTGGTAAGCATTGACTGTGTGCTCATACTTCTCTTGCTGACCTGACCATACAAAGAACTTGAGCGCCAATTTTGCACTCCGATTCTTATTCACTAAACTTACAGTTTTAAGTATGCCTAGAAGAACCTCTCTGACAAGAAGGCCTGAAACTCTCAGTTGTAAATCATCCAAAGCTGCTTTAGTATCAAAGCCTGGACCATCCTGCTGAAGAATCTCAAGAACCATTCGAGCATCATGTCTGACATTGTCAATAAAACTTGACCTTAGTGAAAACTTAGGCCCGGTATTGGTTCCAGAGCTCCTAACTTCTTTCACGCTCCTATGGGTGTCGGAATCATGATGAACCTTTTCATCCAGACCGCGGTCAAAATTCAAACCTTTCCAAGATTCAAGTAAGTAATCTTCCACATGTCCAAAACCGTTATCGACACCATTACTCGTAAATGTTCTACTACATACTGCACGATAAGTGTTATATATGAAAGAAAACTTCTTAAGAATCTTTCCACCTAATGGGCGTACAGAAAACATGGTAACAATAAATCAAGAAACCAGAAAATACCCATAATCCCGGAAACTCAGAAATCCCAGCAAAGATAACAAAACCCCAAGCAGAGGTGAATAATAAAGTACATAAAAAAGGCAGATATGTACACTGAAGTTATAAGAGAGGTACCCGTGAACCCAGAGAAGCTTTCTATTGAAAAGGACAAAATTGTATTAGTTGAAGCAAGTTCTATCTTCGTTCAATGCGAAGAGTACAGCCGGATTCTGTGAGCTAATTAGGGTTTATAAGGCTCCAAATTTTAGAATTTTAACCTCTGGGAGGCGGAAAGGTTACCGGGCACTTTCGTACTTCTGCTCTTTCATACCTAGTTGATTTGGATTCGTAAATCGGAATTCCTTGTATGATAACACGAAAAGATTAGAGATTTCCTCAAATTTACATAAAAAAAGGGAGAGCAGAAGGAAAAGATTGGAGCGGAATTACAAATTCCACGAAAAGCCGCTTAATTTCCCCAAAACATTGATGAAATCTTTTAAAATAATTTATACAAAAAAAAAAAAAAGTGCTATGGGTTCGACTGCAGTATCAATGACAAAACGGATCGGCCCGCTTAAAGTCAAGGCCTGGCCTCCAAAGGAACTTCAGAAGTTGGAAACTGTAATTAGACCGATCTGTTTTCCGTGAGCAAATTATGACTATAGGTGTTATTTATATCTTTCTTTTTTTTTTTTTTTTTTGAGAAGAGTTAAATTTATATATGATAAATTATTATTTAAATAAAATTGAAAAAAAAACAATTTATTATTTAAATAGAATTTTATTTTTTAAAAAATATTATTATAAAAGCATAATAACTGTAAAATTATTAAGTTTTCGCTTTAAATATTATTATTATATTAAAAATAAAATAAATATATTTTTAAAAAATAACAAAAAAATTTAGCAATTAATAATATTTTTTTCTCGATCATCAATAATTTCCACTAACTAATTCGTCTCTTACATAATTTCCACTAACTAATTCGTTTTTTTTTTTTTTTTTTTTTTTTAAGAGAACAAAGTGTTTATTCAAAAGTGTTGTTTTGGCCGAGGGAACTAAATTTACTTAATTAAATAATAATTTCCCTAAAAGAAAATTGTTATTTAATTTTCCTTTAAAATAATTATTTTTCTATGAAGAAAATGATAAATACTCGTCAAGTATTATTGAAGAAGCTTTAGAAGCTGTAAATATACTTTATTACTCACTCACTCCATTGCTACAAGATTTATATAATTCACCAAAAAACCACACCAAAACAAAAAGAAAAACTACACACACCATTTCGATTTCTTTCCATACAACAAAACAGAAAAAATTTCGATTAGTTCATCGATTCCTGAAGCCTTCGTTCCTCCACCACTTCTCCACCAGCAGCTGAGTTTCCTTTGCTTCCTATATTAATCAAAGGCCAATAGGAATAAATATTACGTTACTGCATATATATAAATATGTTATGTATGTATATATATATATATATATATATATATATAAAACTGACCTAAAGAGCCAAGCGATTGTTCAGAAGGGTGATCTTGACTACCTTTAGTTACCCACAAACCGACAGCATTTATAAACCTATCCACAACACCTTTTCCTGTACTTTCGGTACCAGCAGCTATGGCTTCATCTCCCTCCCTTGCATTCTCTGTTCCAGTACCCAAACGCCTCGCAACTTTCTCCGACTCCGTTACCTTTCCTAATGACTCCTTTGTTTTCCCTGTTTCTTCTTTCTTTTTAGTCTGCAAAGTTTCAGATATCACTTCAGAGAGCGCCTTGTCTTCATCACCGGGCTTGAGTTTCTCCGACAGATACTCTTTCACGGACACTCCTTTATCCGCAGCTACTTTACCTTCTCCAGCGCCTTCCTTTCTTATTATCCCCTCCGGTCTTTCTTCATTACCTGCATTATTTGTTGAACCTTTAACTTTCGAGATCACTGTACTCCCTGCATCGGCGACTTTCTCGTAGACCGGTGCCAATTTCTCGGTCACAGTGGCGGCATCTTTGTGCGCATAATCAGTCGGTGATGATCCCGATTTCGCGCCTCCTTTAGTTTCTCCAATTTCTTCGCTTTTGGTACCTTCATTACCGCCGTATCCCAGCTTGAAAGCAACCACGTTTTTTGCGGATATTGCTTTGTCGGCAATAGCGCTCGTAGCGATTGTTATCTTCTCGATGTAACCGCTCTTATGGTCCGGTGATTTTCCCGTCAAAGTGTCCCGAGGTAGTTCCTCGGGCCTACTACTAGCATCATAGGTTTTGGGAATTGATTCATCACCGGAAGTAGTTAAAGATCTGGGAGCAAATTCATCTGCAATTGGGTATGTTTGCGCGGCAAATTGATCATGGCTTCCCGTGTGACCACTACCACTCTGTACCCGTTTGTCATCAGAAACCCTCATATTATCCATGGAACGAGTAAGCGGAGTGACGTCTGCTTCTTCCCCTGCTGTTGTACCAAACGAAATTATCAGATCACCCACGACTCTGTTTTCAGCTTCTTATATATTATTCGAATAGAAGAAAAAAATTTAAAAGAAATTAAACCTCACCTTGGCCTGTTGGATCAGTAATCTTAGACTCATAATTTGAAGCAAGGGTGGTTGTTCCGGCCCCGGCATAATTAGGATCGTCTTTTAGATCATGTAATAATCCACCAATTTCACCTCCCTGCACTGGCACTCGTTCCGCATTCTTATCCATAGAACTTGGGTTGGTTCCATGGCTACTGGCAGGAAAAGAAAAAACATTCTTGTCCTCCGGCGCATGTACAATTCCAGTTGCGGCTATCGGCCTTTCCAAACCAATTCCGGATTGCCCTAGCCCCTGCCCCTGATCACTGCTCTTAGTACCGTAGCGGTCCTCCCCGACCGCTGTTGGATATCCCCTGATTGCAGCCGACTCGTACACTACATCAACAAGTTAATGGCCATAATATAATAAAGAGAGAGAATCCCCTAACCCCAAAAAAAAAAAAACAGGAATATACCAGGAGCACCATGAGTTTCAAGATCTTCATCAATTTCTTCATCTTCGTCCTCATTTTCCTCCTCGTGATGGTAATCATGATCGTCATCGTGTTCGTGCCCATGTCCGTGTTTCTTGATCGTGTCCTTGATCTTCTTTGCCTTTGCCTTCACTTTTTTCAACACCGATGTCTTCTCGTGATGATGTTCACCTTCATCTTCAACCACTGCAATTACAAAACATGATCAAAGATATCAACCAAAACAATAATAATAAATTCAATTAATTAGGTCCTCACTGGAATGTATAGGAGCCGATCCCTTGTGAGGAACATCATCATGGGTATGATCATAAGGGCGTTGTAATTGTGACTCCATTGTTTTTCCTTTTTCAGAACTGATGAGAAAAGAGAGAATTCAATTCAAATGAAAACCGAGAGAGGAAGTATATAGAATAAGAGGCATTGGCCAAATCCTCTGGAAATGGTGTTGGCTCAGTATGAGTGATGACACGTGTACCATATAACCGACACGTCTCCAGCTCCGGACGCGTGTTGTATGCCAATTCAGGACGTGGCTTAGGATAATTAATGGTTCCAATTTATCAAATAAAAAAGGGAAGGAAAAAAAAAAATGAGGATGAGTTAGATTAGAGTCTTCTATTTTGTGTCTGGTATGTATGAAAGAATTTACGAGAAAATGATGGATCTTGGGAGCACAATTTGACTTTTATAAAAAAATTTTTTACTAATTATTGCGGTGACATATATATATATATAATATATATAATATATCTTTATATATTATGGCGTTTTTTTAGTAATCCTGATTCGGAAAAGAAGACTAATATACGGTGCAGAGTGCTTGCTGGCAGTGTTGACATGGACACATGTGGAGGATTACTTGTATTTTGCAAAATATATCTGATATAGTCAAATGGATGGAGGTGGCATGTTGCCACCCCACCAATCGCCCCATTTGGAGTTCGACATCCAACCCCCTCCCATGTATAAAAAAAAAAAAGAATATATCTGATATATTCTATAAGATATTTAAAAAAATCGGGGATTAACTTGGTAAATAAGTTTTTGTTTAGATTAATTTTTTTTTATTAAATTAGATAGTTAAAATTTTCATGTAAACAATTTTAATATCTTATAAAAATTTAAATATATCTTGGACAGAGTTTTAAATAAAATTAAAAAAAAATTATATTTTTTTTTACATAATTTGAATATTGTGATTGATTAACTTTAAGTGTTAAATTGTCTCACAAATTGATAGAAAATAGTAGGGATATCTGTAGATGTACTGGAATAGTGAAAATACTTTATAAATAGTTTTGAATATTTGTGAGATTAATATTAATTTATAAAAATTTATTATTTAGTTATTTTTTAATATTTGGTCGACTAATAATACACATAAAAATTTAGATAATTATCTACAATATAATAATTATATATCTATTAACCAATCATAAAACTCGAGATTTCACTTTTTTCAAACTAAAAAAAAAAAAAGCCTCAAAATAAACTATTGTATAAACACCATTAGTTATAATACATGAGCTATTGAATGATTAAATTTTACAAATTTTTGCAAGACCTTTCCTTATCTTAAATTTATTTTATTTTAATTAATTTTAATTTTTAGATAATTTTTTTTTTGGAAAAAAAAAAATTTAACTCATACATATCTTTTCATAATAAATATTGAACTTCATTTACAGTATACTTGTCATTTATATTAAACAATAAACTTATATCTTACTTCTTTAATGATTAAAATATTCAAAAGTTTTTTTTTTTGTTTTAAATAATTTATTTAATAATTTTATTTTAATAAAATTATTATACAATACTATAAATAAATTTGTTGTATTTTTTTATTTGAAAGAGTAAAATAAAAAATTTCCTATAAAAATAATTTTTTTTTTTCAGTGATAAAGATAATTAATTGTTAACCATTCTATAAATATATGTGTGAACAATAAATTTTTCTTTTCGATTATTATCATTTGCAAAATAAATAATCAAAAATATAAATGTCACAAGATAATATATATTTTGATATTGAGCTCGAATCTTTTATATCTTCCCCTTCTTTTCTCGTCTGGATCGGAGGGCATTTTGGGCTTGTCTCGATCCAATGGATTTTGATTTCTTCCGATGGGCTAATTTTGTTGGATCTCGGAATGAATTTGAACTTCGAGGGCCTTTGGGCTTGATATCGATCCATCTGTATTTGATTTGATTTCTTCCGAATGTATTTGACTTCATCGACCGAGGCTTTGCAGTGAGCTCGAAGGACGATAAACTATATCGACACCCGGAATGAATGCGGAGTTTCTTTCCTTTTTTTTTTTTTTTCCCCCCTTTCACCTATTATTTTTCTCCCCCTAAAATTCTTATACGATCTATCTATTTATTGTATATAGATGAAAAAAACAAAAATTATTAATTTGTCATGTTCCTAGTTAAAAAATACTTTCAATATCTTCGGAATATATATTTAAATATATAATTAAATTTAAGTGTCTAAATGTTATTTATGAATAAAAATAAAACATGTAATCTCATCCAACATAACTTTAAAAAAAAAATTGATAAAAATTAGAAATGAATAATTTTTAAACAGTATTCGTTAAATGGGCGGGAACCTTCACGGATTTTCATCTCATGGACAGATTTGCGATACCGCCAATTCACTTTCCAAATACGTGAACCCAACCGTTGGCTTTGAAAACAAAAAGTTCCCTTGTCATCCCTCTACCAGCAATTCACACCACCATTCTCTCACCGGTAAGGAAGTGAAGTAACATGCGCACTCGATTCCTCGGCACGGATTGTTTGGCATCTGCTCCGATCGAAGCCCTAGAATTCCTCCGATGCCCTCCCCCGGACCTCCCTCCGGAGCTCCTCTCAAAAACCGAACCACTTCAACATTGCTTCGATGATGTCTCTCTTTTCGACGTCTCTCTGGACATCGAGAAATTGCCGATTGAAAATTCTATTTCCATGTTCTTATCTGATGTCCTCCCTCAGATCATTGATGTTGAGATTGGAGATTTCACGGTTGATCAGTCTGACGTTGGAACTGCTTGCTTTGACGTGCGAAGTTCTGGCTATCAGCATATAATTGAGATTGATTCTGCACAGGTAAATTCTAGGGGCCACCAACCAATAATCACCCTGGATACATATGTTTTTAGATAGTATGCTGAAGCTTATAATACACACACTCATTTTGTGTGTTCTGGATGTTCTGTTCAAGTTTTGGCTTGTTTCTATGCTTCCTTTTTTTTTTTTTTTTGGTTTTTTTTTAATTAAAAACTAATCATAACTCCTTTTCCATGCTTAAAGTTTTATGAACAAGATATCATGAGGGGAAGAAGATTCAAAGTTGCAAAAATGTTTTCATAGACTGCATTATACGACCTGGTAGTCCGTAGATATGTACTGCTTCCACTGCCAATTTGCTGAAATACTTTTTATTGATGGACGATTGAGAAGTTTTCTCTGCGTACTGGCGTAGTCTATGGATATTAGTGTTTTGAATTGTATATGGTAGTCAAAATTCACGGGTTTACAACTTATTCCATTCATCAAACTGCAAAAGTGTCTAATTAGTTATGTGTAATTCTTTCAGATTAGATATTTCCAGTTTGTGAAATCGTGGCAGTATCTTGAATCATTGATAAAGTGATGTTGTCTCTGAAATTTTCTCATCTTAATAAAGGAATCGAATATAGATACCAAGTTAAAATATTGACTTGATATTTTGATCTTATGAATTTTAACCAGGATTATAAAATTTAATCCCTTACTATGAGATTAAGTCTTAGAAGAGGAGGAAATTTAACATGGTATCAAATTTGAAGGTTCTAAGTTTTATTTTTGTCTTTGCCTCATTTATTATAATTATTATTTACGAGATGGGTCTGTTACTTTTAGATGAACTGTTACACTGAATTCAGCTGTCTTAACTTGCAGAAGAACTGCCAGATGTTTTCGGAAGAGAAGGGAATACAAGTAGATGTTCCAGATTCTGAAACACCACAGGTTGAAGAGAACAGTTTCTCCTTCTACTCAATCCTTTTAAAGCTAATACTTAAAGCATAATTCACTTAGTTTCAGAAGAAGGGTGAGAAGGATTTTGCTCTAAAGGGAATGGCTGGCAGTCATATTGTCCAATTTGAAGTACCGGAGGTAAATTTATAATTACAAATAGTAATCTCTATGGTTTTAACACTTCCCTAAAGGTCTACCAGGTGCTATGTCTTGATATAAATATAAAGCTTCCTGATTCGTTTACTATTTTCTGTTTCCAGCCAATCTACGATCTTCTTTACCAGATGGGGAGAGTGAACATCTCTGAATCACTCTGTCTTGCAAATGAAGTGGTATAAATTTAAAAATTTTTCTTATTTGACTGGTTCAGATAATTGTGATATGCTCCTTTTCCAGTACCTTCCTTATAATCTCGATGGTGAGTTGTAGAAGAGCAACCTAATCTGAGAATTCTGACTCATTTTTATCCCTTTTCCTGCTAACTATATTTGGGAAGTATTGAACCCATGTTATTCATATCCCCCAGCCACTAAATAATGACCTTGCAGATCTAAAGTTACTATTTAGTTATCAATAGGGATCCATTCATGTAACGTGGGCTTGTACTTTAGATAACTCCTGCTACATAACTCCTGTTTGGTTTACCCTCAATTAACTGTGAAGACACTAGCATTCTGTGTTTTCTATTTTATCTCCTTCAAGGTTTACCTGGAAGCTGTTCCACTAGTTATCTGATTTATGTTGTTGATTTGTACTGTATTTTGCAACTACAAAGCTTTCTGGTGTACAAAATGCATGTGACACTATATTATTCATGGTCTACAATTGGAAAGATAATGTCCCAATGAGGGAGAATTCTTAAAATGTCAAGAAGGAACAAAATCTTTGGTTCCATTTGATTTTCTTAGTTGTGCAGCACGTGTAATGCATAAACTATATACTGTACCCTTAAAATACAAAGTTCTTGCAGGATATGCCTGGTTTTGGACCCAGGCAGCAAGTGTTTCTTGATATGCAACACTCAATTTATGCCATTGACAGCCTATTGACTGATTATTTTGTTGAGCAAAAAGCTGATATATTGGAAGATTCTGGTTTTACCAGTGAAAAAGTTGGTTCTTCCCATCATGATACATTTTTTATTTTTGAAATTGATGAGGCAAGCCTCGGAATTTCCAAAAATATATCAATCATGGATGGACTAATTTCATTTGAAGATATTGAGTCCGAAAAGTGCACACAGGAGGATGAACTAATGAATTATGAAAACGGAAGTTTTAGAGAATTTGACTTGCTAGTGCATCTTTCAAATCATTGTCTAGCTATACAATTACCAGAACTTCAGGTGCCGTTCTCAAATTACTTTGAAGAAATTGACTTGATTGATGATAGTGAGGATTCACAGACCATGCACGTAATATCATCTTATCATATTTCAGTTGGCCCAAGGAGTAAACTTCCTTATGAGGAATTCCAGTTTATTGACCCAGAGCAATGTAGTTTCTCTCAACTCTTCTGTGACTTAGCAACTGAAGGGGAAGTAGAGGCAGTTAAAGAACTGTTTGGTGAAGCTACAAAATTCAGGAGTTTTGATGAACTGATTGTTCTTCCTGAGCTCACTCTCATGGATGATTCTTTTAAATCATTACCTGCGCCTGTCTTTTCAAACAGCCAAAACAATGGATCACTGCTTTCATTTGTTGAGGAAAATTTAAATGAGTTAGAGCTAGAGTCTTCCTCTATGTTTGATGGTCTATATTTGGACTGGCATATTTTGGAAGAAGATAATGGCAACTCCAAAAAACATTTTGCCTGTTGGAAAATGCTGCAGGAGATTGAGATGTACAGCATCAGTTCTTCTTTAAACACTTTTGACAACGAAATGATGGCGTTTAACTTTCTTCTGTCTGATGATACCTTAGGTAAACTGAACACAGGAGAGAGCAAGGAAGTGTTAAATATCTCCCATGGCCTTCCATTAGCTCCAATGTCTGTAAGCAGGGTTGCTTCTGAAAAGCTGGTGAATAATTATGGAAGTACGGCTGCTAGTGCAGAAAAATTATCTGAAGTTAGCGCTGAGGTCTCGGAGTCTGTTGAATCCTTGACCCAATTTAATGATGCAAATTTATTTCTAAATCCTGGTAACTGTACCAGAGGAGAACTATCAAAAATTTCTAACTTGTCCCCTGATGTTTTTCCTGTCAATTCTTCTAGCGATATTATGGATTCCAATGCTACCACAGAAGTAACATTGCGACAATCGAATTTGAAGATGTACAAGATTAAATTGTCTGATGAAATTGTAAGACTCATTGATCATTTCAAGAGGAGCTTTCTGGACATCTTAGCGAACAACAAGAAATTGGTGGATAATCACTACCCATCCCTAGGTATGGATGATATTTCTTTACTCCGTATTCCAAAAGAGAAGCTTATGCACCAAATCATGAAAGCCGGAGTGCCGGGAACAGGTTTGGCAGATGATGATGAAAGTATTATCTCATTGGTTACACTTTGGGCAATTAAACAGATGACCTGGTATCTCTGTTATTATGGTGTTCATACTACTTATCTCTACATAATGAAGTTGACTAAGAGTATGGAGTGCTTGAAATGCAGACTAAACTCCATTCAGAGCTTGATTGGTAATATTTGTCTAAAAGCAGAAAGAGATATACCTAAATTCCACCCATCACTTTCTGTTATTAAAGAATTGTTGCAATCAAAAATTGTTGATGGTGGCAAAAAATTTTTGATCGTGGCTGATCAAGTCTTTTGGTGGCCTTTGAAGAAACTGTTGACTTCCATGAACATATATTATGATCAGCCACAGACTTCAAGGAAAAATAAGGATCAACAGGATGAATTTAATGACATTTCAGATTCAACAAGCATCATCTTCCAATCAGATTGCTGTTTAGTTTCACATGAGTAAGTAATTGTCTTGCCCCTGAGGAATATTTGGTTCATCCTGATATTAACAGTTGTTTCATTCGCTGACTGCAACAAATGTTTTGATGCTTTGAGCCCTTACATCAAGGATAGGTGAAATGAATCAAGCTTGAAAGTTGCTTATTAAATATAAATACGGACCTCATAAAACTAATATGCACCAATACCTGAAGTTGTCTTAGCACAAGAGGTGATTTCATTACCAGAAAAAGACTCTTATGGTTGATATTTTGTTGTAGTTAGTTTTGATTTACAAAATTCTAGTAGACATCTATTATCTGGAATCCCAGTGGTACTGCTGGTAGCTTCTTATCTGCTTCCGGTATGATAATAGTACTAACTTACCATGTTCTGTGGTTTCCCATATCTCTGCCACATTTTCTTGAGATTTACTGCATGCAGAGAATCAATTAACATTACTGTCATTATTTTTTCTGAATTTAATTGACAACTGATTCTTTAAATTCTTTCCTGATCCAGTGTATTAAATCTTGCTGTAAAATATAAATTTAAATTGTGATATTACCATGCATCCTGGAAAATCAAATATTACTGTACCTATCATCTCTTTGCAAGGCAACTTTTTTTAACCTGCAGACAAATTTTATAGCACTGAACTATACATTATTTTTTTCCTTTCATCTCAAAGGTATGTTGCTACATCATTTCCATTTGATAAATTCGGAACAATTTTGGAGTATGGAGGCTCATGCGAATTACCTAGAGTCTTGACCATCTTGCCCAAACCAGATAATTATCATCTTTATTTCCTCAAGGTAGAGTTAGAGGACTTGGGTGCTCCAAAAGCACTTTGTGATGGGGTTGACATTCACAACAAATTTAGAAGTACAATGGTGAGCTCTTACTTTCTTGTTGGGTCCATTTTCAAACTTATGATATATCTGAAGTTTTGCCAAGGAATGTAGAAATTAAATGACAGTTGAAAGTTGTATCTCTAACAATGATCTGCCCATGGATATGAGTCCTTGGACTAATGTAGAAATTTGAGGAATAGCCAACCTGTTCAGGCATGAATATTCCTGAATTTGATACTACTTGGTTGATTCAATTTGTCAAAATAGATTTCTTCTATACACTAGCTTCATTTCTAGGAAGTTTGAAATTGATACTAAACATTCAACTTCTGATGTTAGTTATCAAAACATTATTGACTTCAATTATTATTGAACTTCTCTCTTGTTTTACTGCACAAAAAAGATGGTCAAACGTAATGGCTTCTTATGACACTGATTTTGTTGTTAGAAAGGTGATCGCTGTCCCATTTCAGTGCATAAGGTGGAAGAGCTGCTAAATTTCATGCCTGTTGAGGAGAATTGTGGCAGCAGCCAACTGAATGGCATGGATAGAGATGCAGATGAAGCCTTCTATAAGATGCGAGAGGATTGTGTTTCATTCAATATGGAGTCAAACATTTTCCATCAAACTAAGCCTTCTTTACCTGACATAGTTATTATTGTCAACACACAAAATTTTGATAAAGAAATGGTAATTTCAAGGAGAAGTACATACCAAAAGATTCTTTTGTTGGAGAAAGAAGGAGCACAAGTTGTCGAACGTGACCTTAATCTACCTGTTGATATCTTAGTTAATGCTACAGTTTGCCTGGCATGGTATGACCTGAAGAACATAGGGAAGAAATCGTCAGCAGTGGATGAGGCCTTCTCATGCTTACCTCTTTGCATTGAGAATGTAGCAGCTAGTGTTTTAACGTCACTGAGCTTTGCTTTCACCAGCTGCATTCTGGTAATTACCCTGCCTACTTTTATGGCAAATGCTCATTTGTCAAATTAAACTCCTCAGTGTTTGAAAATTGAGTAAAAACTTTGATAACTTATATCTTCACTTTTACATGTTTGAACTACTAGCAATCTGGGGATATGCTTTTTTATAACATATTGCATTACTTCTACCAGTAGATATAAAAACTTATTTAATATATCATGGCAGCATCAGAAGTAGAGGTTCTGCGTAAGGGTTGAGGATCTGAAGAGAAAAAGATACCAAAAAATTTAACATCATATGGAGAATATCACTTTTAGCCATTTGATGGCTTATTTTGGTTACTTTTTACTGGATTTCCAAGAAATGTCTTCCCGAAACTCTCCCATAAAGATTACATGGTATTCTGCTAGTAGACTTTCTTTCTAAACTGTTAGCACCAAATTTATAACTGAACTTGTTGCCGATCACTTAAGATTTTTGGATAAGTGATACTCTAGAGCTCCCCTTTTTTGTCTGTTTCCAAACGGCATAGCAACATGGAGTTTGCTTTACTCCAGCTTCTAAGATCCCCATTCTGTCTAAGTGTTTTTGTGTGTGAGGTTGATCTGTTAGTACTCTTCTCTATTTTCAATAACCAACAAAGGGAAAATAAAACAGTGACTCACATATTTGCCCACTATAATTTAAAAATTTTCAAATATTCGTTACATATTATTGTATCAGGCGCTTATTACATACCCAAAATGCTGAAAATTTACATGATCTCTTGTTGAGTAAAGAATACTTCTGATTCTCTGTAAATGTTTAAGACTATCTTCTAGGCCAAAAGGGTTGTAATTGCTTCAAATCTTGGTTCTAAACTTTACAAAGTTGAAAATGCTTGATATGGTATGCAGATTCCAGATGTATGTTTTACTTTAGAGTCCTATTTCAAGGAAAACTGGTAGTATGTTGAAGTATGAAAGGAAAAATCATGCTTAATCCTGTAATCTATTTGTTCATATGCTATTTCATCGTTAGCACTAGCTCTAGGGAAAACAAATAATGTATGCTTGTCCTTTAGATGGTCATTTAGCTCAAAGCAGTTTTGAAAGAAATGGACTGCTGAAGAAATATGATCATTTCCATTAAGATAGCTCTAAAAGTACAGAGTTCAAAAAAAAAACTTAAGGGCTCACTGTTGCATCTTTTCTCAGATAAAATGCTTTTGATTAGAAAAAGTAGTACCTAGAAAGGAGGTTGTAGGTCCACATCTAGTAGGCCTGTCTTACATGAACTCCCTTTGTGTTCAACTAAATGTTTCAACACTTGAATCATTTCTCCCTTTTCAGATCTTTGAGGGTGAAAAGAGCTATATAGCTGGCGTAATGGAATCATCAGATGAATTGTACGCTGCTGCAGCTAGTCTAGGAATTGATTTCCAGATCTTTTGTTCATATTCTTCTGAGATGACAGATGAAATAATATTGTCCTGCATTAAAGTTGCAAACAAACAAATTAGAGGCCTCTATCCTAGAATGCCCGAGTCAGAAACCCTAGCAGAATGTTTTCTTACTGCTTTTCCTTCAATAAGTCCACTTTCTGCTCATTCTATATTGTCTTCTGGGGTAATGCTTGTTGAATTTCTAGAATGGTCTTGCAACCGTCGAATTCGAGCAGTCCGAAAGTATAAAATTCCTGATGAAAGTGTTGCTCTACTTAGCCTTCTTAGTAAACATGGGGAACGCGAGGATTGTAAATCTGCGGTAACAGACAGTTCCTCCTTAGAATCTTACACACCTGACATGCAAAATTGTCAGCCAAAAAGCAACTCTCATAAGGTGAAGAGGAAATTGGATGATAATTGTCACAGTATTGACATGCATGCAAATGGATCTCTCATTGAGCTTCCAAATCAATTTTCTGACGGTAGATCGATTTTCTCTGGAGGAGCTGGCTCAAATGATTTTTGGTCATCAGTAAATTCAGAGATAGTTAATGAGTGTGGGAAGCCCTCTTTATCTACTGGAGATAAGTTGTTTGGTTATGAGGGCCTAGATGTTAACATGCCGATACTCAATTCTGAAATGTCATCTATATATGATTGTTTTATTGCTGAAAGTCATCTGCCTTCAGAAGAGAAGAAAAAGACACAAAGTCATGGGAATGTCAGCTATTCTGGTGCAAAAGCAAGACTGGATATTGCTGTACGGAATGAATTAAATAGACACTGCTACAAGAATCCGAGGAGCCAGCAGACAGATTTTGTAGGTGAAGTTATCAACATGGATGATATAATCAAATTTGGGGAAGATACTTCCAATGCAGGCCTAGTAATTTTCTCACCTCTTAAAGTTGAACAAGGTTCAAGAGCAGGGGTTTCTAGAACTGCAAGGAAATTATTTTTTGGTTCAAGTAGCTCTTCTGACTTTCCAGCTCAAGTTAAATCTGATTCAGATCCCTGGTTTTTGCTCGGCGATCATCAGAGTAGCGCAAACAAAAGGAAATTAGATTATTTTGATTCAAATTTAAAAAATTGCAAAGTTTATCAAGAGCAGCCAAAAGGGCTCTTACATGAGGGCATAGAGCAGAATATATCATCTAATTCCAAAAATCTTCCCTGGCTAGAGAAAGAGAAAGTTCAGCATTGTGGAACACCACTGTGGAATGCCGTCCACACAAATGAATCACTAAGAGAATCCCCTTGGACAATTGAATTTCTGAATAGAATTAAAGAGAAGAGCAGATTACGTGAGCAATCTCTTCCTTGTGGCTTATCTGCTATTGGTGTAGGATCCTCAAGGAATATACCAAAGGCCGCCAAGAGGAAAAGTCCTTCTATTCTTGAATACTACAAGTATCAAGGGGATGGTATAGGTAAAAGAACATCTGAGCAAAAAAGACAAAAGCGACCTGTACAGCTATCACAGTCATTGAAGAAAGAGAAGGCTTCAGCTTCAATTCTTCCTACTTGGACCCCAGTTGACAAGAGAGCAAAACAGGTAATTTGAGTTTTATTTAGAGTGTTGGTTTCTTCTCTTTAGCTATATATTTATTTTTGAATATATGCAGACCCTATCATTTGCAACAAGTGGAAAAGAAACACAGAGTAAGCTAGTTTGGAGCAATCAAAGTTCGCATGCTAGGAGTAGAAGAATTGTGCCTAAAACATGATTGCTTCTAAGTCGACAGGTTTCCTAACAAAGATTTAAACAACAACAGGTTAGCTTACTGAGTTTCTAAGTTGTTGAGAGCTTTATGTATTGCAACTGAACAGAAGAGTTTCCACAATTACTGGTCCTAAAGTAAGCTCAGTTTTCTGCATCGTTTACTGAACAAATGAGTTTTTTCTTCTGTTTTCCCCTTCTATTGTTTCTTTTGCTTAAGTGGAGAGAACCTGTCTCTAGATCTATGTAACCAGCAGTTGGATTGAAGATGAATAATTAAAAGACGATTATTCACATTAGCTCGAAATGAGCAAGATTGTGTCATTCTCATATTCTGTCGGATTCTCAATGACTCACATATTTCTCCATCTGTTTGTTTGTGTGGCTGAGTTCTTTAAAAATTATTAATTTGGAGGAGCTGGATCTTTCTGAAAATTATGGTTGGACTGTTGCAATAATTTAATATTTCCAATTTTCTCATAATTACTGGGACTCTAGCTCCTCTAGGTCCAAAATATTACCAAATCCTTCTATCTGCTAAGATTATCAAAAAATGCAATGCTGGTAGGTAGTGCTTACTAGGATGCATTAATTCCCTATAGATTAAATAGTTAATGAAAGAATTGTATTACTTAGAAGTTTTGAAATGGAAAATTGCATGATTTTATATGTCTGAAAGGGCAAAGCTCATAATAATGATGGTGGACATGCAGGTATTGTATTTGTGTACATATATTCTAGACCAAAACCTGATAGCTACTGTCCCCTAGTTCTTGTTGCTTTTGCACAGATAGCATCAAAGTCTCATAATTGGCCCTTTGACTTGGCACTATTTCTTCTTTCCATTCCTCAAATTGCGTAGCGCCATGACGAGTTGTTGCCTTTCACCTTCTACTTCTGCAAATCTGAGACTTATTTCTGTGTATCTTTCTTGCATCTCTTTCAAATCAACATCCTTCTGTTCATTTTGTTCCTTCAGGAATCTCACTTCATTTAACAAGTTGGCTACATCGCAATTGTTGTTGGCTTGCCCGCCATCTGTTTTCACCACTTGTCCTGCATGAGCTGCATTGCTGCCAGAAGGATTTTCATAAAACTTCAATTACCATGTAATGCATGATTGCTTTCATGAGGCACCAATGAGCTGAGATGAAAGGTTGAAAAATTCACAGTTAGTTATGTATAAGTACCCCTTTTTTGGTGTCCCGAAAAGTGCACTTTCTCCAGTATTTCCTTGTAAAACTCCCAACTCTCTGCTGCATGTATTTTCTTCTGTAGTTTGTCTTCCTTCAAGTCTTCTACAATCTATTATTGCATCATCAACCTGCCTAGTCTCCTGTAAAGTAAGACCAGGATTTTCTTATTGTTGTGTGCTACAGGGAATACTTATGTATATATCATTCTTTAACTTTAAAAGTTATTCTTTCATTATCAAAGTATCAGTAACGGTCACACCATCTGTGCTTATACCTAGTGTTTGTTTTATTTGCTTAGAATGTTAAAGCTCAAACATATGATGAAATAGATATTATAAATGCTCATGATTACTGAATGTTTGTGTTTTTGGTAGGTTATAAAACTATGATATTATACCCTCTGTTGCTCTCCTGTGTTTTGTTTTCTTTTTTCATCAGTTTAATGTTCATTAGCTGTGATGATCTTCTATACCTATGACATGCTACTGCACGAGAAAAAAAAAAAAAAAAAAAAAAAAAAAGAAAGAAAAACAAATCACAGTGCTTTGAGTTTGTATCTTGATGCCAAAAGTTACCTGCTTGATGTTGTGTAGGTTATCCTCCTTTAAATCAATAACTTGGCACTTCATGGTCTCGTTCTCCAAATTCACTTCATGTGAGCAAGATCTCTCTTGATTATGAAGAACACTTTGTTTTTTCATATCCAAATGCAATATTTCATCTGTTCTCTTCTTTTCATCTATGAGGGTCCGCAAGTTAATATTTTCCTTAAATAGCTTTTCAGCCTCTTTTCTTGCTGAAACAAGTTCTCTTTTTAATTCCTCTTTTTCTTTACTCCAACTCTGAAGTATATCTGACTTGCTATATATCTCCTTTTGTTGCTCTTCAGAATTTTCTTTATGTTTTGCCTCCTCATTGCAGATACTTCCCTCCATTTGTCGTCTTCTCACCCCTTTTATGATTTGACTGTCTGTTGGTTGAGCCTCATTGGTTCCATGTCCCTCTACAGTTTTAAATTTGTTGTTCTTGTTTTTAACATCTGGGGACAACTTTCCTATGACTTGTACTTCTTGGAGTTTCTTTTCATACGCATCTTTGATTATCCCAAGCTCGTCCTTGGTTTCTTGAAGAAGTTTCTCCAGATTTTCATTCTGCAGAAGTAATTCATTTGCTTCAGCTACTGCTTTCAAGGTCAGTTTTTCATTCTCATCAACCGTGTATGTCATTTCTTCTGTTGTTCTTGCAAATTCTGCCTTCAGATTCTCCACACGTTTGGCATTACTCCTCTTAACCTTTTCTATGGTGTCCTCTGCTTGCTTGGCCCGCTCCTCCTGTCTAACCTTTGCTTGAGTGATTGCTTTTAGGTCATGCTCAAAATCCAGTGCCTGCTTTTCCAGTTCTTCCTCCAGGCTCTGCACCTGGGTTTCTAGGTCATTGATCTCAATTACATATTTTGAGGATATAGTTGTCTGTTCCTTGATTTCATCCTCCAGCTTCTCTTTTTGAATTCTGAGCTGCTTCACAGTGTCGAGGGAAAGTTTGTATTCATGCTGCATTTCCATCATTGCTACCTGCTTTTTCTCTAGATCAAAATTAATATCTGCTTTTTCCTTCTTTAGAAATTCATAGTCTGTATTAAGTAGTTGCAGACAATTGTTTATGTCTTCCTTCTCTTTCCTGCAGAGTTCTATTTCATTATTGAGGTTTTCAATCTTCTGCTTCAAGTTTTCTACTTCGTCTTCTCTGCTTTGCTCTTTATGTAGTTTTTCTAGTGCATTTATTTCTTCACTCTTATCCATTTTTGGTTTCAGTGCTTCTGAAAGAGTGTCTGGATTATCTCGATTGGCCTTTATTTTACTAGAAATACGATTTATGTCCATGTTTTTTTTACTCAACATATTCTTGAGGTCTCTTACAGCAAGAATCAGTTCAGAGTTCGAGTCTTCTGTCTTCTGCAGCTCAAACCTTAATTTTCTGTTCAAATGCTTCTCACGGTGAAGTTCTTGCTTAATTTCTTCCAGTATTGGGTTCAACTTTGCAGTTCCTAGATGTGAATTGTTTGAAACTTCTGGGTCCCCAATTCCTTGTGGTGAGGGCTCCGGTTCGCATCTTGCTTTAAGGATATCCCTTTCCTTTTTCAGGCTGACAATTTCTCTTGACATTTCCTCCACCTTTCTGCCTTCCTTAAGTATTTGCTTCCTTAGGGACTGTAACTCCAATTCTGACATTTCTGCCTTTCTTTCCGACATTTTAATTTGGTTTAACAGCCTTTGATTATAATCAGACAAAACCTTTTGATGTCTGTCTTCGGCTCCATCACTAAAGTCTTGACAAGCAGGAGAATTTTCAGACTCAGGCATTTCCGAGTTGCCAATTTGCTTAGGATGATGAGATGCTATACTGTCATCTTCTTCCTGTAAATAGTCAAAAAGAATATTAATCCTTGAGGACTGAAACTCAGTGTTCTCTGCGATAAACATCCCTGTACCAGTTTTGCAGGCCTAAATTCTCTTCTATTTTAGGGAATTGAACATTTATTTGCAGGGCCGAACTAGCTTATATTTAGAGTAAAACAAACATATTGCTACAAGAAAATACTTTAGTAGAACATTTATGATTCAAAATTTTGGCAAATGAAAATTGGTATTTATAGTAGTGTTGAGCTTCTACTTAAAACATACAAGTCAAGTCAGTCTAGTATCAAATCAAACACTGAGCTACTTTTGCATCCTAGGCTATACCTATTAACCCTCAATGGAAGGTATATGAGAGAATCTGAGACCTTACTTCAGTAAATGTGGGAATTCTCTTCTCAAATTGGTCAGTGTTTTCCAGGTCTATCTCCAAGCTTCTATCATAAGATATAGCACTTGCACTTTCATCTTCTTCAAGGCATCTACAATTTTTCCAAGAGGAAAGAAATAGTATCATAAAATTTTAAAAATGCCGTTAGTTTTCTGTATTCTCCTCAAATTGTTGAACTGGCATGAGATAGTGTTTCTTGAACTACCTTTGTTCAATACCTCCTTCCAGCTTCTGAATGTTAACCTGCGATTTGCACTGGCAGTTTTAGTCGACATTCTACTGTTAAGCACGACATCTAGTGTTGTTATTATTTCAAGAAAAAAAAAAAAAAAAAAGAGACATGAAACTTGCAGGGAGAGAGAGAACTAACATGCAAAATTGCACCTGAGTTTGATGCCTGGAGGGGCAGAGATAACAACACAGGTTTAGTTGTATCCGATAAGTATGCAAAATCAATAGACGCCTCTCCCAGATATCCTGATTTTGATGATCCCTGCAAAAGGTATTTTATTACAAGATATTCTTCAAAATTGAAGGATGAGGCTTGTAATTACAAAATACTTACTGAAGCGACTACGAAATGGTATATTTTAGGTTTAAGGTTTCCTGTTTTTGTTTCTTTGATTAATTTCATTGTTTCATATATTGGATTCTCCCAAGCACAGGTTCCATCAACAATTGCTGCTTTTCCCAATCTCACCGTTGGCTTCCCGACATCTTCTGGGATCAATGAGATCATCAGTTTTTTGGCCTTTAGCTGTGGCACCTGAGAATATTGTAAGATTTAGGTCTGGGTCACTGGTTTTTTTTATGACACATTTCAACTTCATGTTTATCAAGTTATTTCTTGATTCTAAAAATATACATGGTTGAATCAATATCAACTAACTGGAAAAGATCATACTTTTATGTTATACTGACTTCATCATATTGTCAAATTTGTGTTGCTTACCTGCGAAAGGAGAAACTAACTTCTTTTGATATCTTACCTGTGTTGCCTGAAACTGCATTATGAATACAGCTTTGATCTTCTTTTCACTCCTCCAACTTGCTGACTTGAACATCTTTTAGAAAGTAATGCTTTGCTGTAACCTTGGCTTTTTGTTTGCGGGCAGAACTCTAGTTGCAGATCTGTTTTTGGTCTTTTGAGCACAGAATACCCAGTGTAAGAAAAGGGTAGTCTGAAACAAAAGTAATGACTTGTATAATCTGCAAATTGAGAAATATGGAACTAGGTACAGTTAATTGGTTTAGAGCTCAGACTCAAAGTTTAGACTCGTATAAAATGTAGGAAGTTATCTCACCCGAAGTTTTTTGCATTTGCTTGTAGTGTTTATAATGGAGCTGAGATTTTGCATCCTCTTCTTTATTTCTTAAGCCACACCGACGGGGTCAACCTTTTCCCATCTTGATGTAAAATGTATTTATGAGTTGGGCGGTCCCTCTGTCATACTGTGCCATATGTTCTGTTAATGATTTAAGTTTAAGTGATTTTGTGTCAGTTTTGCTGATGAGTTGCCCTCAAGATGGAGAAAAATCTTATGGCTGATAAGACAGTCGAGAAGCTTCCAGCATAATTCGTACCAGGCATCTAAACCCTTATAATTTATAGGATATAAAATAACTAATATATTGCCTTTTTTTTTTTTTTTAACATATGTACCCTCCTTATTCTCTATTATTTCTTATATTTATAACAGATTATTAATTAATTTTTATACTTAAAAAAAATTTCGATATTATTTTTTAAATTTTTTAGGAAAGTTATTTTTTTATTTTGGTAATTTATCAGTGATAGGTAACAATTGTGGATCTCAACAAAACTGGATTTGATACCATCATATCCTTACTTAGGGAAGCTCTCTCTACATCAGTCTTTTCATAAGTTAGATTTGAACTCGAAATCTTGCGAATGGAAAATCAAACTTTATTTGGACCAAGAATTATTGATAAATTTTTGGGTGAAGTTTTATTTTTTATTTTTTTTTTTTTTGAGTAGCTATTAGTTGTCGAATCTGAAGCCAATCTGTTTATGGTTATATGGGCCATGTGAACACATGTGTTGACGTAAACGAAGAAAAAGAATAAATTCTTTAACGGAAGTTGGAGTGGAGAATTTGTGCTATACTTTGATCAATCTAGACATCACTTCAGTAACAGTTTAAATCTTCTTTGGGACATTAGCTTGCGAACTGGAGTATTTTCTCAAAGTATTGTTACTGTCTAAAATTAAAATATTTACTTTTTGTTGCATTATTGAAATTTAAAGAGTGCAGAAACTATGTATCTTTATCTTTAAATTAAAGATGTCCTACATTAATTAGAGAATTACTTTTTATTTAAAGATACAAAAAAAGTCATGTATGCAACACTGCTCTTTTCACCATATTATTTGGGGTTTTTTGTCATCTTTACAGCCATATAACTGATCAGTTGTGTGTATTTCATAGATATATATATAAGCTGTAAAGTATTTTGCGGGACCAATAGTTGGTTGGTTAAGTGGAGAAGGGACTGAGCTTGGTAGGGGAACTACGGTTCGATCTCCCACAACCATGATTGAGAGGAGTTTAAAACCGTAATCTCTGGACTCGCTCCGAATTCAGATTAATCGACCCGTACTGGGTTCGGATACCGGAAAAAAGCACTTTGCAGGCATGGTGAATGCCATATAAAATACTAAATTTGTGTGTTCCAGAGGAAATATTAGTGATTCGACCAGATTGCATTTGGGCCCCGGAGGCGCATGAGATAGATCATTGGGCCATAAACTTGGGCTATCCATTTAGGGCCATGTATCGTAAAGAACGGGCAAAACAAGAAAAGTCATCAATTAGATTTCTACATGTTTGATAGCGGTTTTTTCCTACTAATAATGGATTTTTCATTTTATCCCAAAAATAATAATAATAAAAATAATAAAATTTTCAAAATCATCAGTTAGTTTTTTTTTTTTTTTTTTTTTTTTTTTTTTGAGAAAAAGAAACCATATGACATTCATTGCATATTTAACCAATCCGAATATAGGATATCCATTACAAGAGGATGTGTAGAATAATTCCAAACAAGTACACTTGAGAAAGTTAATCCTATCTTAGCTAAAGAATGTGCTGCCTCATTTGTAGATCTGTGATCATAGCGAATGAGAACCTGTGTGGCTTGTCGAAGTTCTCCTTGGAAAAGATCTATCATTCCACCAAGTAGTGATAAATTCTGCCCCTTATACTCCAATTGAGAGATCAAACCTTGACAATCAGACGAGATAAGTACGGGTGTGTTCCAATAATCATACACCATCCACTTTGATGATTGGACAGTCCGTTTCTTTCGAAGTTCGATTCCATCGTCACTCGCTACCTGGAAAATGTGCAAATATTTCATCTCTCGGGGACATAATATCTCGAGGCGTTGAACATCTACCAGAAAATATTAGAACATTCCTAGCTTTCCAAATGCCCCATAATCCCATTATATACTTCTCCAACAATTGATTCTCAGCAGAAGAATGGTCTGCTAACAATCTAAAAAGATGCAGCCAGGAAGTTGCTTGTGATAGGAAGCGAAACATCGGGAACTCAGTAACAGACCAATATGCTTGTCGTGCAAAATCACAATCCCGGAATAAATGTAGAGTATCTTCACATTGAGTGAAACACCGAGGACATTGTGCTGACGCTTTAATACCTCTTTGAACTAAATTGGATCCAATCGCTAAAGAGTCATGACATAGTTGCCATGCAAACACCTTAATGCGTTGAGGAATTCTGCTTCTCCAAATCAATAGCCAATTATGTAAAATGGATGAACAGCTAGGTAAGATACCCATTTTACTTTCCATCGCCACCCGATAAAAATTAATTTGATACTTATTAATATTATTTTAATATTAAATCTTCAAATCAGCGAGTGAAATTAGTTTGAGCGTGAAATGACTTGAATATGTCGCCCCTCAATGACGGGATCACCCAAGACACCCGTGCGATAAACAAATTTTTTTTTTAAAACTAAGATTTATATTAATTATTTTTATAGAAGAATAATAAATCAAGGGCTATTTTAATTAATAGTTTTGTCCATAAAAAGTAAAAGAATTTTGAAAACTATATATATATAAAATAAAAGCATTATAAAATTGAAAAATTTAGTAAGAAATTCAAAGCGATCACAGAAGGTATTGGAAACTGGAACTCGGGGAGTTGTAATGAGTCACAATTTGCGGCGCATTAAAGTAAAAGAATAATTGATATGTTTCATCATAAATAAATTTTGAAGAATTTTTAAATATTTTTTTACCTTTAAAGTTGCTTAAAAAAATATAATTTTTTTTTTTTTTAAAAAAAATAAAATAAAATAACCTTCGGCCTGTAGAAAATGGTTGGACCTTGCAGAACTAAGGTTCATCCTCTTTTTGATCTTCTATGTAGCAGCTGCTGCAGATGTTCATAGGATGATGTAAAGGGCTTAAAAATTGCCATTTCCAATATTTTGTTAGAACATTATGGATAAATGGAGAGAAATGGACCAAAAATTTGCCATCTTTTGGCTTACAAGAAGGTTTTCATAGCGGTTTGTTGTCACCTTCTAAAACCTCAAGAATCAAGATTCACTTCATTCTTGATTGTAAAGTTTTCATTTGAATCTGTTTGGAGCCAAAACATGATAAATATTTAAATAACTACGTTTATCTAAATTTATTTCTCATATTTCATACATAAAAGTTTGGATGAAGAAGATATATTAAAATTTTCAATAATGTATTTATTTTAAACCTAGAACAGTGAATATGGATTTTTTTTATTAAAAAAACTACAAGCTTGAAGAAGACACGTCTCTCCTAGCAATTGTAAACTTTTTTCTGCAATAATTTCTATTCCAATTTTCCATGAGAATTATAATAGTAGTATTGGGAGAGAAGATTCTCCTAGTACTACTACTAGTAAGCAAAGAAGATTACTTTTTCTTCTTCCCACTTCAAGAAAAGCAAACCAAAGGACATCTTCTTTCCTTAATTGCTGCTGTTCCTGCCTTGGTGATCTCATTGTACGGTCAGTTCTTCCAGTCTCAGCAATCTGATCAATTCTTTCCCTAATTCCTACAGATTTTGAAGGTCACGTTAGAGAGTTATGGATTATGACTATGAATTAGATGATGAATCCACTCTTGCAAAGAGACTTAAGTTGGAGACTCAGATTAGGGCTACAAAACAGGGAGACAAATCCATACAGGAGTTTTTCGATATTATGGCTAGGTTGTGGGATCAAATGGAAAAATTAGAACCAGAAGAATTGAAGAAATCGAGCAAGTACAGGAAATTCCAAGAGGATAAACGCCTAATCCAATTCCTCTTGGCTCTGAGAAATGACTTTGAATCTGTCAAGAGGTCGTTGCTCAGTAGGGATCCGGTTCCCTCTCTAGAAGAATCTGTGTGCGAACTAAAAGCAGAGGAGGCAAAACTCGTCGGCAAGTCTTCATCTGGTTTATGCTTAAAAGGCAAAAATGCTTCCGTCCATGACAAGGATGGTTTAGCATCTAAGTTCTCATCATCTCTGTCAATGAAGAATAGTACACTGGAAAATCGTGATGAACCTATTTCCTCCTCCTCCTCCTCCTCCTCTGGAGGTGTAAATGTAACTCGTAAAGCGGCGAAGGTTGCTGGAGTTTCTTTGGCAGTCACGGATTACATCGGTGCCTTTGGTTAGCTTTCCTTAAACATCCTTCTGCTCTGTTTAATTCATTTATCTTGAGATTTTTGCAACTTCCAAAATTTTAAAATCAAAGAATGTTTTACCATAGAGTGAAGAAGGGTTTCGGACTTTTTTCTTATCTTTTTTTTTTTGTGAGTTTTGGATCGAAGTATATATATATATTTGGCCACTGTGTTATATGTGAAATTCGGATATGGCAGAGGAGGCATCTGACCCAAGTAAGGATTCAAGTATTATCAAAATCTTGACGTACAATGTGTGCTTCTGGAACCTGGAGCAGCAAGAGAGAATGAAAGCTGTTGGTGAACTCATTGAATTGCATAAACCAGATATCATTTGTTTCCAGGTCTAATTGATTTATAACTTTTTACTTAAATCATCAAATCCCATGTCTGTATATATATAAGATTACCAGAAGCCTTTACATAATTATGTAGGAGGTCACGCCGGACATATACAACCTTTTCATGAAACAGTCTGGTTGGTGGGATTCATATAATTGCTCAGTTTCCCTTGAGGAGGCCACAGGACGTATATATTTCTGCATGCAGGTAACTTATTTAATTAGCTAGTAACTTATATTTGTTATGAATTAAATTAATTTTAATTAAAATTGCAGCTGAGCAGACTACCAGTAAAATCATTCAGCAGGAAGCTCTTCAGAAATTCTAGTATGGGAAGAGAACTATGCGTGGCTGAAATAGAACTCAGCAACAACAGTGGAAAAAATGGTAAACCATTATTGACGGTAGCCACAAGCCATCTGGAAAGTCCAGCACCAGACCCTTCTAGTTACAATCAAATGAACTGGAACAGCGAGGAACGAGTAGATCAGGCAAAGAAATCTTTAAATTTTCTTTTGGATTCTGAACAACAAGGGGACGTGATTTTCTGTGGGGATATGAACTGGGATGATCAAGTAGATGGACCGTTTCCTCTTCCTCCTGGATGGGTTGATGCCTGGGGAGTGCTGAGGCCGTGGTTGAAAGGGGTGGACTTACGACACACAGTCTAATAAAATGTTGGTTGCCAATAGACCGTTGCAGAAGAGATTAGATAGATTCTTGTGCAAATTGAATGACTTCAAATTGGAAAAGATAAGCATGATTGGTACTGAGCCAATTCCTGGAGTCTCGTACTTGAAAGAGAAGCGAGTTAGGAACAGGGTGCAAACTCTGGAGCTTTCAGTTTTGCCTAGTGATCACTATGGATTGCTTTTAGAGATTCACAGCAACTAAAACAAAAAATCCATAGCAATAGTGTTTTATTATTATTGTCAATGCTTAAATTTCGGATGTTTCTTCTAAGACCTGCATTTCTGTGTTTTAAGGAAAGCATTTACATTTTGTTACAAATAGTGGGTTATTGAGTAAAAAATTTTTTATATCCATAATAAGTATTTAGCAAATTTCTAAGTGAAGGATGTGGGACAAAGGTGTTGTTGTGGAAATAGAGCCTTAAGAGTTAAGACTAGTAATTAAAGAAGAGAGAAATCTTAGGGACGAAGAGAGACAAACAGAAAAGAGAAAAAGAGAATGTTTACGGGGAATTTTTATAGTTTAAAATTCATTTACTACACCTCTTATCTTTAGAAAAAAGAAAAAAAAAAAAAAATCTAACTATTAATATAAAAATAAAATAAAATGAAAAGTAACTATAAATAATGAAGTAATGCAAGAACGTCATTTTCCGACTTTTTTCAAAAGCAACTGAAAGGGCATCTGATCTGACTGTTGTGCTACTCGGTCGTCCACTATTTTCACTCTTCCGCAACAATTTGTACCCCTCACCTCTTTCATTCTCTGCAAACTGATCGGTTACTGATTCCGTTTCTTCTTATTTTATGTACGAACATTCTTCAGGAATTCCTCTTTCAAAGGCATGGAGTGTTTGGGCGATTTGAAGGATGAAGTCATTTCTGCCGAGGAATTTCGTGATCGGGAGACGGAGATCATGTCCACCAAACAGCAAAACCCTTTCCTTGCTATGTATAATTTGTGGATTCAAGTCCCTTTAGATGAGAAATTCCATTTGGAGAGTAAGATCAGGACCATCAAACAGCGAGGGAGAAGCATAGAAGACCTGTTTTATTAGATGGATTGGATGTGGTCTCAAATGAGACCCAGGGAATTGATGAAATCAAGAACTTTCAGAAAATTTGAAGAGGAAAATTACCTTATACAATTTCTCCTGGCACTGCTTAATGAATTTGAGCCGTTGAAGAGATCGCTGCTCAGTAGATCTCCCGTTCCTACCCTTCCAGAGGTGATCATTGAGCTACAAGAAGAGGAGGCAAGACTTAGATCTTCGAATGGATACATAGAAACCAACGCTACTGAAGTTAAAGACGATGATGAACCATTATCTGCTTACTTAGAAAGAAGACCTACATTTGATGACGAAGACGATTTAGTATTATCTAAGCTCTCCTCTCGGTCAATGACTACTGAAGAAATTCATGACGCCATCGACTCTGGCTCTGGCTCTGGAAGTACAGTCTGCTACGTGGAAGAGCTTGCATTAGCATTTAGCAGCTTCACCCTCAGTTGATCACTGCGCCACTTCTGGTTAGCTTTCCGTGAACATATTTCTTCCTTAAATTGTTTATTCATTGTCTTAATTCATTTGCGGCGCATTAAAGTAAAAGAATAATTGATATGTTTCATCATAAATAAATTTTGAAGAATTTTTAAATATTTTTTTACCTTTAAAGTTGCTTAAAAAAATATAATTTTTTTTTTTTTTAAAAAAAATAAAATAAAATAACCTTCGGCCTGTAGAAAATGGTTGGACCTTGCAGAACTAAGGTTCATCCTCTTTTTGATCTTCTATGTAGCAGCTGCTGCAGATGTTCATAGGATGATGTAAAGGGCTTAAAAATTGCCATTTCCAATATTTTGTTAGAACATTATGGATAAATGGAGAGAAATGGACCAAAAATTTGCCATCTTTTGGCTTACAAGAAGGTTTTCATAGCGGTTTGTTGTCACCTTCTAAAACCTCAAGAATCAAGATTCACTTCATTCTTGATTGTAAAGTTTTCATTTGAATCTGTTTGGAGCCAAAACATGATAAATATTTAAATAACTACGTTTATCTAAATTTATTTCTCATATTTCATACATAAAAGTTTGGATGAAGAAGATATATTAAAATTTTCAATAATGTATTTATTTTAAACCTAGAACAGTGAATATGGATTTTTTTTATTAAAAAAACTACAAGCTTGAAGAAGACACGTCTCTCCTAGCAATTGTAAACTTTTTTCTGCAATAATTTCTATTCCAATTTTCCATGAGAATTATAATAGTAGTATTGGGAGAGAAGATTCTCCTAGTACTACTACTAGTAAGCAAAGAAGATTACTTTTTCTTCTTCCCACTTCAAGAAAAGCAAACCAAAGGACATCTTCTTTCCTTAATTGCTGCTGTTCCTGCCTTGGTGATCTCATTGTACGGTCAGTTCTTCCAGTCTCAGCAATCTGATCAATTCTTTCCCTAATTCCTACAGATTTTGAAGGTCACGTTAGAGAGTTATGGATTATGACTATGAATTAGATGATGAATCCACTCTTGCAAAGAGACTTAAGTTGGAGACTCAGATTAGGGCTACAAAACAGGGAGACAAATCCATACAGGAGTTTTTCGATATTATGGCTAGGTTGTGGGATCAAATGGAAAAATTAGAACCAGAAGAATTGAAGAAATCGAGCAAGTACAGGAAATTCCAAGAGGATAAACGCCTAATCCAATTCCTCTTGGCTCTGAGAAATGACTTTGAATCTGTCAAGAGGTCGTTGCTCAGTAGGGATCCGGTTCCCTCTCTAGAAGAATCTGTGTGCGAACTAAAAGCAGAGGAGGCAAAACTCGTCGGCAAGTCTTCATCTGGTTTATGCTTAAAAGGCAAAAATGCTTCCGTCCATGACAAGGATGGTTTAGCATCTAAGTTCTCATCATCTCTGTCAATGAAGAATAGTACACTGGAAAATCGTGATGAACCTATTTCCTCCTCCTCCTCCTCCTCCTCTGGAGGTGTAAATGTAACTCGTAAAGCGGCGAAGGTTGCTGGAGTTTCTTTGGCAGTCACGGATTACATCGGTGCCTTTGGTTAGCTTTCCTTAAACATCCTTCTGCTCTGTTTAATTCATTTATCTTGAGATTTTTGCAACTTCCAAAATTTTAAAATCAAAGAATGTTTTACCATAGAGTGAAGAAGGGTTTCGGACTTTTTTCTTATCTTTTTTTTTTGTGAGTTTTGGATCGAAGTATATATATATATTTGGCCACTGTGTTATATGTGAAATTCGGATATGGCAGAGGAGGCATCTGACCCAAGTAAGGATTCAAGTATTATCAAAATCTTGACGTACAATGTGTGCTTCTGGAACCTGGAGCAGCAAGAGAGAATGAAAGCTGTTGGTGAACTCATTGAATTGCATAAACCAGATATCATTTGTTTCCAGGTCTAATTGATTTATAACTTTTTACTTAAATCATCAAATCCCATGTCTGTATATATATAAGATTACCAGAAGCCTTTACATAATTATGTAGGAGGTCACGCCGGACATATACAACCTTTTCATGAAACAGTCTGGTTGGTGGGATTCATATAATTGCTCAGTTTCCCTTGAGGAGGCCACAGGACGTATATATTTCTGCATGCAGGTAACTTATTTAATTAGCTAGTAACTTATATTTGTTATGAATTAAATTAATTTTAATTAAAATTGCAGCTGAGCAGACTACCAGTAAAATCATTCAGCAGGAAGCTCTTCAGAAATTCTAGTATGGGAAGAGAACTATGCGTGGCTGAAATAGAACTCAGCAACAACAGTGGAAAAAATGGTAAACCATTATTGACGGTAGCCACAAGCCATCTGGAAAGTCCAGCACCAGACCCTTCTAGTTACAATCAAATGAACTGGAACAGCGAGGAACGAGTAGATCAGGCAAAGAAATCTTTAAATTTTCTTTTGGATTCTGAACAACAAGGGGACGTGATTTTCTGTGGGGATATGAACTGGGATGATCAAGTAGATGGACCGTTTCCTCTTCCTCCTGGATGGGTTGATGCCTGGGGAGTGCTGAGGCCGTGGTTGAAAGGGTGGACTTACGACACACAGTCTAATAAAATGTTGGTTGCCAATAGACCGTTGCAGAAGAGATTAGATAGATTCTTGTGCAAATTGAATGACTTCAAATTGGAAAAGATAAGCATGATTGGTACTGAGCCAATTCCTGGAGTCTCGTACTTGAAAGAGAAGCGAGTTAGGAACAGGGTGCAAACTCTGGAGCTTTCAGTTTTGCCTAGTGATCACTATGGATTGCTTTTAGAGATTCACAGCAACTAAAACAAAAAATCCATAGCAATAGTGTTTTATTATTATTGTCAATGCTTAAATTTCGGATGTTTCTTCTAAGACCTGCATTTCTGTGTTTTAAGGAAAGCATTTACATTTTGTTACACTATAAATAGTGGGTTATTGAGTAAAAATTTTTTTATATCCATAATAAGTATTTAGCAAATTTCTAAGTGAAGGATGTGGGACAAAGGTGTTGTTGTGGAAATAGAGCCTTAAGAGTTAAGACTAGTAATTAAAGAAGAGAGAAATCTTAGGGACGAAGAGAGACAAACAGAAAAGAGAAAAAGAGAATGTTTACGGGGAATTTTTATAGTTTAAAATCCATTTACTACACCTCTTATCTTTAGAAAAAAGGAAAAAAAAAAAAAAAAATCTAACTATTAATATAAAAATAAAATAAAATGAAAAGTAACTATAAATAATGAAGTAATGCAAGAACGTCATTTTCCGACTTTTTTCAAAAGCAACTGAAAGGGCATCTGATCTGACTGTTGTGCTACTCGGTCGTCCACTATTTTCACTCTTCCGCAACAATTTGTACCCCTCACCTCTTTCATTCTCTGCAAACTGATCGGTTACTGATTCCGTTTCTTCTTATTTTATGTACGAACATTCTTCAGGAATTCCTCTTTCAAAGGCATGGAGTGTTTGGGCGATTTGAAGGATGAAGTCATTTCTGCCGAGGAATTTCGTGATCGGGAGACGGAGATCATGTCCACCAAACAGCAAAACCCTTTCCTTGCTATGTATAATTTGTGGATTCAAGTCCCTTTAGATGAGAAATTTCATTTGGAGAGTAAGATCAGGACCATCAAACAGCGAGGGAGAAGCATAGAAGACCTGTTTTATTAGATGGATTGGATGTGGTCTCAAATGAGACCCAGGGAATTGATGAAATCAAGAACTTTCAGAAAATTTGAAGAGGAAAATTACCTTATACAATTTCTCCTGGCACTGCTTAATGAATTTGAGCCGTTGAAGAGATCGCTGCTCAGTAGATCTCCCGTTCCTACCCTTCCAGAGGTGATCATTGAGCTACAAGAAGAGGAGGCAAGACTTAGATCTTCGAATGGATACATAGAAACCAACGCTACTGAAGTTAAAGACGATGATGAACCATTATCTGCTTACTTAGAAAGAAGACCTACATTTGATGACGAAGACGATTTAGTATTATCTAAGCTCTCCTCCTCTCGGTCAATGACTACTGAAGAAATTCATGACGCCATCGACTCTGGCTCTGGCTCTGGAAGTACAGTCTGCTACGTGGAAGAGCTTGCATTAGCATTTAGCAGCTTCACCCTCAGTTGATCACTGCGCCACTTCTGGTTAGCTTTCCGTGAACATATTTCTTCCTTAAATTGTTTATTCATTGTCTTAATTCATTCATCGCTCTTTGTGTTTTTCCAACTTCTTTGTTTATGATATCTTAATCCTAGTCTAGTAATTTGAATTACTTCGGGAGGTTATAATCACTTTTGATTAGAAAATTTGGTTTGCAGAGGTATTATTGATTATCCTTGTTACAATTATTGTTTCAAAACAAAAGAATAGTTGTTTAATTTCCACCCACAACCCATTTCATAGGTGAAATTTTTGGGCTAAATGTGGGTTAAATTTCTTTTATACATTTTTATTGTGCCCCATTCAGTGGAACAGAAGTCTTTTGAAAACACTGATACCATTGATGGGTCCTCTGAAATTTGTTCATGGCAGAGGGATCTCACTCTGGTAAGGATTCCACTTCCAGTACTATCAAAATTTTGACATACAACGTCTGCATCTGGGACGTGGAGCTGGATGCGAGAATGAAAGCTTTGCGCGACTTGATTCAATTGCATACGCCAGATATCATTTGCTTTCAGGTCTATTTATTACTACCATATTTCTGTTAACCAATACCACAATTTTTCTCTTAACCTAATTGGACTTATATATACGTGTAGGAGGTCAGATTAGAGAGTTACAACATTTTCAGGCAGTCCAGTTGGTGGAATGAATATAAAAGCTCAATTCTACCTGAAGAGGCTGAGGCAGGTAGACTAGGTTCACATTTCCGAGTGCAGGTGAAAGCTTTAATCACTCACCTGGCCCATTTATCCTCTATTATTAGTTTATATACGGAAATGGCAACAATCTTTAATTGTGCAAAAATTGCAGCTGAGCAAACTACCAGTAGAATCATTCGGCACCTGGCCCTTCAAAAACTCTAGAATGGGAAGAGAGCTATGCCTTGCAGAAATACAGGTTTGCAGGGGAAAATTATTTAAACTATTATTTGATAATTATTTAAACTTTTAAATTAATAATTATTTTCAGGTTTGGCAATAATTGGCTTTGATACCAATTTCTCTCCCAGGCGAATACTATAATAATTTTCTATATCAGACATTTGAAACATTTGAATATCAGAGTTTTGAAAACGATGAATTTGAATTTAAGACTTACGATAGAGATAGAGAGAATTGCAAAATCTTTTCCAAATTTCCTTCTGCTTATTTCATTTAATAACTTCTCTTTAAATAGAGAAGGAATTACAACTGTTGCTTACAACAATAATTGAAAGACAATACACTTTAATAATTGAACTATAATAATTATATCTTTAAAAAAAATACTTTAATAAAGAAATGCATTTAGTCAAAAGGTATTTTGTCGTTGTCGGGTTGATGCTCAATTATTGTCACTTTACTCATTTGTGTTTTAATCTTCGTTTGATGTTGTCGGCCAATGTTGTCGTTCGGGCCCATGAGAGTCCAAATCATCTGCTAGCTGTTGATTAATGCGTTCCGGACTTAGTCTCTGCTCAAGTTGTATGATCTTTAACTTCAATCCTTGACTTTCTTGTACAAGTTGGGTAATCCGATTTGTTAATTGATTTGTTAACTGTCTTAAATAATTGTTGTGCTATCGCATATGCTGATTTTGCTGGTATAGATAAACAGTATGTGCTTGTGCCTGCCATAATTGCTCACGAACATGAGCTCTTTCAACTCTCATTTGTTGTCTTATTCTGCGTAGATCTTGAAGTAATGTCCGATAAACCCGATAAGGGTCTGCCATTTTTATCTGCTAAAGAAATTAGGAGTTTGTGCATACCCTCCTAATTCAAAGTCATTTTGCTCAGACGATCCTTCGAAGTAATTTCCTGATAGACTTGATCTAAATTCTTCTTTAGGGATTCCATTTCTTGTTTCTTTTTCATTTTCTGCTCAAACTTTTGAAAAACAGATGAAGACATTGAATCCTTCTTCTTCTGTTCATCATAAGGTTTCCACCACTTGATTTTGATAGCTTTGCTCAAAACCGATTGCTGATTTTTATCATTAACTTTAGTGAATGACCATTCAATTATCCAAGGAAAACGAACTTTGAAAAAAAACATCATTTCCTTGTATGCTTTAGTCATAGCAGGAGATGGTGTCTTCATGAAGTCATTAAATCCGATCAATTTATCCATTGGGAGAATAGTACCGTCAATGCCGAACTGTTCCCACCATTTGTAAAACCATGCTGGTATTGGCTCAGGTAGATCCATCTTGATTTGGAAAAACCATGTATGCGAAAATGGTCGAATAAACAAAAAGTTTTTCCAAGCATTCATATAATCAATATAATTAAACGTCGGAGGTAGCATCTGCATATCTTCTGGAAATGCTATGGGTGCAACCATAGAGGGAAATGTCCAATTCTTGATCGAATAAATCTGCTTAATAGAACATTTAGAATATGATACTCTTTTTGATCCCGGGTTGTCTCTATCATCCTGAAAAACATTCTCAATATGCACAGAATCTGTATAAATCAAGATTGCTTCATACTAAATTCTTGTTTTCATAGGATTAGATGCCATAAAGTAAAGACCTTTAATAAAGACATGATCAATTAAGTCCTTATAATTCAAACCTTCAAATTCTTCATCTAATTCAATAATAGGATCAACAAATTTCTCAATCCATCTATTTTTTGAATCTGTTTGTGAAGTAGGGTTTTGCTGAGTCGAAGATTCTTCTGAGGGTAAAGAAGGAAAATCTGCTAAATTTGAAAATAGATTTTTAAATGGTGCTCTTGGTGAAGAAGAACTTGGCTGAAATGAAGAATTTGGCTTATATGGGGTTAAGGTTTTGCTCACAAATTTATTATTATATTGTGGAGATGATGGTCGTAAAGAAAGGGTTTTATCTACTAAGGGTGAAAATTTGTTTTGCTCGGGGCCTCTAGGGCGAAAGTTACTCATTGCGATCCTGCAAAAATTCTCTGGTTAAATAATCTGGTAAAGAATTTGTTTCTCCTTTAATAAATTCGATAGTAAAATCAAATGCAGATAAGATGGCTTGCCATCTAGCAAAAATCTGTTTAGAAACCAAATTTTTAACATCCTTTTCTAAAACATCTTTTGCAGATTTGCAATCAATTCGTAAAACAAACGTTTTATTCATTAAATCATCTTGAAATTTAGTCACACATAAAACAATAGATAAAATCTCCTTTTTGATAGTTGAATAATTTTTTTGTGCGGAAATCCATATACCTGAATGATATCTTACCAATTGCTCAAATTTAGAATCGGGAAGTCTCTGTTTAAGAATTCCACCGTATCCTTGATCAGATGCATCCGTTTCTACAACCATGAGGGCGTTCGGATGTGGTATCCCAAGGCATGGAAGACTCCGAACAGTTTCTTTAATTTTCTTAACTATTTTCGTATGCTTATTAGACCATGGTAATGCATTTTTTCTTAATCTTTTGTACAAAGGTTCAATTATGATTCTTAAATTTTTAATGAAATCGATACATAATTTAAACAACCTAAAAATCTTTGTAATTGTTATTTTTCTTTCAATTCATTAGGAAATTTAGAAGCAAATTCAATTACTCTACAGATTGGCTTATAGGTTCCTTGACTTAACTCATGTCCTAAAAATCTACATGTAGTTAAGAATAATTTCATTTTAGGCTTTGATAAAACTAATCCATTAGTTCTAGCAATCTTATAAAATATATGTAAATGCTTAAAATGTTGATCAATAGATTTAGAAAAAATTAACACATCATCAA
Organism: Cynanchum wilfordii; assembly: GCA_025388415.1. Classification (NCBI taxonomy): domain Eukaryota; kingdom Viridiplantae; phylum Streptophyta; class Magnoliopsida; order Gentianales; family Apocynaceae; genus Cynanchum; species Cynanchum wilfordii. The sequence continues at coordinate 1,611,942 of JAHSUH010004190.1, forward strand.
TATAAACTATACAAAAATCAGTGTATGGGATAAAAATCTCATTCATCATATTTTGAAATTCCGATGGGGCATTTTTAAGACCAAAAGGCATTACATTCCACTCATAATGTCCAAAAGGGACAATAAACACAGTTTTATACTTATCTTCTTCTGCTATTTGTATTTGCCAAAATCCAGACTTTAAATAAAATTTTGAATAAACATTTGCTCCATAAGTTCTTTTTAATAAATCTCTTTTATTTGAGAAATTGGTATCAAAGCCAAGTTTCTAGTTAAAGTTTAAGTTTTTGAAAACAAAAGAACTGTTTGCAACAAAGTTTTATAAATGAATATTTACTGTTTGACGGAGTCTCTGGAGAAGATGGTATCCGTTGGTCGGCGTGGTGAGTCCGTTGGTCAGCCTGTGAGAGGTGGTTCCGGCAGTAAAACGTGGTCCCGGCAGGCTTCCAGGAAACTCCGAACATCGGTGAGTAAACATTTATATAATGATGTCAAAAGCGGTTAATTTGTTTAGAAAAAACTTAGATGATGATACGAAACTTAGGTCTTCTGAAACTGAATTACTTTCTGAAGTTAATTCTACTGAAATACATATATCTCGAATTGAACAAAATTTGCAAAATTGGAGTATTCCAAAAATGAATGTTTCTACTTTTTATCAAAAAGGTACTTTTGATATGTTTGCTGATTATGCTATACATACTTATGAACATACTTTTAGTATTAAAAATGAAACCGAGACATTACAATTATTAAAGAAGCAAAGTATATTACATCATAGGAAAAAAAATATAGATTTTTGCATATTGGTTTAGTACAAATTGCAATAAAACCTTTATTCAGATTAGGATTAGACATTCCTATCCTATTAATCATAAGAGATGCAAAACATAATAACTTTGAGCATTCTTTATTAGCTATCCTTGAATCTAATATAGCAAATGACCCAATATATAGTAATTGTTATCCAAATTATTCAATAGATTTAACGGATGAAAATATTTTAAAAACATTAACTGTGAATCTTCAAACAAAGAATTTATCATTAGACAAATCAAAGTCTATAGGTTTAATATATCGTGTTTATTATAAGGTTATGAACACTTTAGCCCCAAAAGCAAAGATTGAGAGTAAATTAGGTGAATCTTTATTATTTGAATCTAATATTGATCATACTAATACATATATTCCAAAACGTATATCATGGAATGAACTAACACAAAATGAATCTAAATGGAATCTTGAACAAATGTCTAAATCTAAAGATATAGCTGAATCTAGCAAGTTATCTAAAATTACTGAATTTAAAAATGGATCAGTAGAAATAAGCTTTTCTAAAAGACAAAATTCTATTAAAATTAGTGAAGCTACTGATAAATGTAAAATGAAGTTACATAGTGTAGATTTTGAGAAATCAATCCCAAAACCTGTGTATACATTTGATAATACAGATATTGAATCTGATTATAATCCTACTTCTAGCCAAATGGAACCTGACTTAACCGATTTACCATCAACGTTAAATATGATCCAATCCGCCCATTGGGAAATGGATAAAAATTTATTAAAAACCTGGTTTATGTGTCCTACTAAGAAAGAGTCTTGTACATGGTTTTTTAACAAATTCCCCCCCCCCCCCCCAGAGAGAGAGGATATTCGAACTCTTTGGTATTCTGACATGAACGCTATGCATATACATATTGAATTCTTCAAATGGTTAGACATGCATTTAAAAAACCAAGAACAACTAGCTAAAGTAATAAAAAATGATGAAACAAATAATAAAAAGAATAATGAAATTAATATGTTACAAAGTACACAAAAAACACATCTAACTAATGATATTCCCTTAGATGAAATAAAACTTGATATTAATGGAGTAAAAGTTTTAGCCAGTCCTTTTAAAACTATTGCCAAACATTCTGAAAATACTCAACCTACTCTAAAAGACTTAGATAAAGTTTATCAACAAAATAACTATACTAATAAAAAATTACATTGTTTAACTGAAAACTTAAGTAAATTACAACTAGGTCAAGTAAAAGAAAAAGAAATAACTCCTAAAGTTGAAAAGCCTTTGTTTAATATTGCAGAAAGTAAATTTACTATGTCTACGAATAGCTCATTATTACAAGAAATTACTAAAAAACTTGAATCATTAAATCTAGAAAAGAAAAATATCAATGCTATAAGTGAAATATCCGAAGCTGAATCGAAACATAAGTATAAATAACATGAGTATTAATAAATTAAAATCTACAAAAAATGTTACAACAAGAAGAACATATCATAAGATAAAAAATTATTATCCAAGATCATCCTTTCCAGATATGCAATTTGAGGAAACTAGAGAAAGATTTCATTTTCATCTAGAAGAATTATATGATTGGAATATAGATGGCTTAACAGAATGGCAGATATATAATGTATTAACCGAGATAGGAATAGCCATAGCTACATATAAATCACATGGAAAAAATGATGAAGAAGCTACTCAAATGATTATATCCGGTTTTACTGGATTATTAAAAGGTTGGTGGGATAATGTCTTAACTGAAATAGATAAGCAACAAATTCTTCAAGCCAAAAAATAAGTTATTAAACCTGAATCAACATCTATGGAATTATCATTCACTCAAATATCCGATGCATCAACTACCTTAATATATGCTATATGTAAACATTTTCTAGGTAACCCTGAAAAATTTTAGCAAAGAAGTTTTGAGATTTTAATTAATTTGAGATGTCCAAAATTACATGATTTTAGATGGTATAAAGATATGTTTTTAATCAAACTAATGATTAGAACTGACGCTGGTTCAAATTTTTGGAAAGAAAGATTTATAACTGGATTGCCTAAATTATTTGCAGAAAATGTTAGAATGAAAATTAAGGAATCTTATAATGGTGAAATACCTTATGAACAATTAACATATGGAGATTTGATAAATTACATCAACATAACCGATACGAATACGTATATTCCAAAACGTGGCCGACATCGACAAAACTTCTTTTGACTAAATGGTTATCTTTATTAAAGTTCCTTTATTGTAATAATTCAAGTTTATCGTTTTGCAATTATTAAATTGTAATCATGTAAGCTCCCTGTAGCAAAGGTTGTATCTTCTCTATTTAAGAGAAGTTGTTTTATGAAATAAGCAGATCAAATTTTTTGGCAAACATTGATTCTCGCTACATTGTAAGTCATTTTGTTTTAAAAACTTTTAAACTAAGTATATCGTCTAGAGGATACTTAAGAAAAAGAAATTAGTTTTAATTTCTATATCTTGAGTAAATCAGGTTTGATCAATCCTGAGCCTCGTCAAGACACGTATTTAGTAAATGTTTGTTCAATTTGAAATGTTTGGGAAACTCTGGTAAAATTGGTATCGAGCCAAGTTGATTATCAAACTCCGAGTTTTGAAAAAACAAAACGATTGTTTTAAACTGAGTTTTATAAATGCATATTTACTGTATGACGGAGTCTCTGGTAAAGATGGTATCCGTTGGTCGGCGTGGTGAGTCCGTTGGTCAGCCTATGAGAGGTGGTCCCGGCAGTAAAACGTGGTTCCGACAAGGCTTTCAAGAAACTCTGAATTCCGGTAAGTAAACATTTGTAAAATGATGTCTAAAGCGATTAAATTGTTTAAGAAAAACTTAGATGATGATAGTGAACTTAGGTCGTCTGAAACCGAGTCTATATCTGAAGTTAATTCTACTGAATTGCATATATCTCAAATTGAACAAAATTTGCATAATTGGAGTATTCCAAAAATGAATGTTTCTACTTTTTATCGGAAAGGTACTTTTGATATGTTTGTTGATTACGCTATTCATACATCTGAACATACATTTAGTATTAAAAATGAAACTGAAACTCTACAGTTATGAAAAAAGCAAAGTATATTACATCATAAGAAAAAATATAGATTTCTGCATATTGGTTTAGTCCAAATTGCAGTAAAACCTTTATTTAGATTAGGTTTAGATATTCCTATTTTATTAATGATTAGAGATGCCGGACATAATAACTTTGAACATTCGTTATTAGCTATACTTGAGTCTAATATAGCAAATGGTCCAAGTATATAGTAATTGTTATCCGAATTTTTCAGTTGATTTAACCGATGAAAATATTTTGAAAACTTTAACTGTTAACCTTCAAACAAAAAACTTATCCTTAGATAGATCTAAGTCTATAGGTTTAATATATCGTGTTTATTATAAAGTAATGAATACTTTAGCCCCAAAAGCAAAGATTGAAAGCAAATTAGGTGAATCTTTACTATTTGAATCTAACACTGAACATACGAATACGTATATTCCAAAACGTATATCATGGAATGAATTAATACATAATGATTCAAAATGGAATCTTGAACATATGTCTACTAAATCTAAAGATATAGGTGAATCTAGTAAGTTATCAAAAATTACTGAATTTAACAATAGATATGTTGAAATAAGCTTTTCTAAAAGACAAAATTCTAAACGAATTATTGAATCTAATGATAGAGGTAAAATGAAATTACATAGTGTAGATTTTGAACAAACAATTCCAAAACCTACGTACATCTTTGATAATATAGATAATGAATCGACTATAACATCTAGTCAAATGGAACCTGATTTAACTAATCTACCATCTACGTTAAATATGGTACAATCTGCGGATTGGGAAATGGATAAAAATTTATTAAAAAAATGGTTTTTGTGTCCAACTAAAAAAGAGTCTAGAGCATGGTTTTTTAACAAATTCCCCCCCCCCCGGAGAGAGAGGATATCCGAACTCTTTGGTATGCTGATATGAATGCTATGCATATTCATCTTGAATTCTTTACATGGTTAGATAAACATTTAAAAAACCAAGAATCTTTAGCTAAGGTACTACAAAATGAAGAAGTACAAAACAATACATATAGTGAAATTAATATGCTACAAACTACATCAAAAACACATATACTTAATGATATTCCTTTAATAGAAGTAAGCTTAGATGTAAATGGTGTTAAAATAATTGCTAGTCCTTTTAAAACTATTACTAAACAATCTGAAAATAATCAACCTACATTAAAAGATTTAGATAAAATATATCAACAAAATAATTATACTAATAAAAAATTACATTGTTTAATTGAAAATTTAAGTAAATTACAATTAAGACAAATAAAAGAAAAAGAAGAAATTTCTAAAATTGAAAAACCTTTATTTAGTATTGCAGAAAGTAAATTTACTATGACTACAAATAATTCTCTATTACAAGAAATTACTAAAAAACTTGAAACATTAAATTTAGAAAAGAAAAATATAAATGCTATAAGTGAAGCTTCGAGTGAATCGACACAGTAAGTATAAATAAAATGAATATTAATAAATTAAAATCTACAAAAAAGTTTACAACAGGCAGAACTTATCATAAAACTAAAAATTATTATCCAAGACCTTCCTTCCCGGATATGCAATTTGAAGAAGCTAGAGAAAGATTTCACTTTCATCCGGAAGAATTATATGATTGGAATATAGATGGTTTAACCGAATGGAAAATCTATAATACTTTAACCGAAATAGGTATAGCAATAGCGACATATAAGTCACATGGAAAATCTGATGAAAATTATAATTTCTGGCTTTACAGGATTATTAAAAGGATGGTGGGATAATGTTTTAACAGATGTAGATAAACAACAAATTCTTCAAGCTAAGAAACAAGTAGTAAAACCTAAGTCAACCTCTATGGAATTAGCATTTACCCAAATATCCGATGCCTCAACTACCTTAATATATGCTATATGTAAACATTTCTTAGGAAATCCTGATAAGTTTCATCAAAGAAGCTCTGAAATTTTAATTAATTTAAGATGTCCAAAATTACATGATTTTAGATGGTATAAAGATATTTTTTTAACTAAATTAATGATTCGAACAGATGCTTTGGTTCAAATTTTTGGAAAGAACGGTTTATAGCTGGATTGCCTAAATTATTTGCTTTGAAAAGGTTAGGATGAAACTTAAAGAAACATATAACAATGAAATACCTTATGAACAATTAACATATGGTGATTTAATAAATTATGTTAATATTACTGGTTTAGCTTTATGTAATGATATTAAATTGACTAATAGGATTAAAATGATAATCATATGTTGTCAAAAGAATTAGGAGGATTTTGCGAACAATTTGATATAAGTACTGAAAAGATTAGTGCACCATCTAATAAATATAATAAATATAAACAATAAAAAAATTATTAAACCTAAGTATAAGAATTATTCAAAAAATTATTCTAAAAAACCTTATAAGAAAACATTTTCTAAAAAGCATCTCGAACAAAAAGATAGTAAACCATATTCAAAATTAAAGTGTTATAAATGTGGAAAAATAGGACATACGTCTAAATATTGTAGACTAAAAGAAAAGGTTAATAATCTAACTATAGATAATGAACATAAAAAACAAATATTAGAATTAATTGATCAAGAAGAAACTGATAATGATTTACAAAGTTCGAAGAAGAATTTCTTGAACAAATAAATGAATTAATAGATTCATCTAGTGATGAAAGTAATGATGATAATTGCGTAAATAATATAGGAATTTGTTATCCTAGTATTAATGTAATTTCTACTGATGATAAACAGTTTTTCTTAGAATTAATAGATAAAATAAAAGATGATGAAGTTAAAACTGAATATTTATTAAAATTAAAAGATATGATTATAAATGATATTCATAAACATGAAATAAAACCTTTTAATTTTAGAGATGTAACTGACAAATTTAAAAAAACTAATCAAGTAACTATAAGAGATTTGCAAAAGGAAATTAATGAGTTAAAAATTGAAGTAAAAGAATTACAATTACAAGTTGGTATATTAAGTAAAGTAGAAAAGGAAAACCTTAATAAAGGAAAACAAACACTACTGAAAATATAAATGAAAATAATGAAAGCTGATTATATAGCATTAATATCTCGAATTAATGTTCAACGATGGTATATTAATATTAAAATTAAAATAAAAAATGATTTCATTGTAGATTCTATAGCATTAGTAGATAGTGGAGCTGATCATAACTGTATTCAAAAAGGTTTAGTCCCAACTAAATATTTTGAAAAAACTAAAGAAAGATTAAATACAGCAAGTGGATCTAAGTTAAAGGTTAAGTATAAATTAAGTAATGCCTTAATATGTAATAAGCAAATTTGTTTTAAAAATACTTTTATATTAGTAAAGGATTTATCCCAAAAGATTTTATTAGGTACCCCTTTCTTAACTCAAATTTATCCGTTTACTGTTAGTAAAAATGGTATAATAACAAATATTTTAGGAGAAGATATTATATTTGATTTTGTAACTTCTCCTATGGAAAAAGAAATTAATAGTTTAAAAACAGAAACTATTAAAAAAATTAATTGTATCACTAATCAAATTAGTTATTTAAAAGAAGAAGTTAAAATAGAAAAGATAAAAGAGTTATTAGCGAGAGAAGATTAAAAACCAAATTAATGAATTTGAACTTAAATTACATAATGATGTTTGTTCCGATTTACCAAATGCCTTTTGGAATAGGAAAAAACATATAGTATTCTTACCATATGAAAAACCTTTTACAGATAGTGATATTCCAACAAAAGCTAGGCCTATTCAAATGAATAAATAGTTAGTTGATTATTGTAAAAAGGAAATTCAAAGTTTATTAGATAAAAAATTAATTAGACATTCTAGGTCTCCTTGGAGTTGTGCTGCATTTTATGTAAACAATGCTGTCGCAAAAAAGAAAGAGGAACTCCTCGATTAGTAATTAATTATAAACCTTTGAATAAAGCTTTACAATGGATAAGATATTCAATCCCTAATAAAAGAGATTTATTAAAAAGAACTTATGGAGCAAATGTATATTCTAAATTTGATTTAAAATCGGGATTTTGGCAAATACAAGTAGTTGAAGAAGATAAATATAAAACTGCGTTTCTGTCCCTTTTGGACACTATGAGTGGAATGTTATGCCCTTTGGTTTGAAAAATGCCCCTTTTGAATTTCAAAACATGATGAATGACATATTTACTCCATATACTGAATTATGTATTGTATATATAGATGATGTGTTAATTTTCTCGAAATCTATTGATCAACATTTTAAACATTTGCATATATTTTAGTTAAACATAATGGATTAGTTTTATCAAAACCTAAAATGAAATTATTTTTATCTACATGTAGATTTCTTGGTCATGAATTGAGTCAAGGAACATATAAGCCAATATGTAGAGTAATAGAATTTGCATCTAAATTCCCAGATGAATTAAAAGAAAAACAATTGCAAAGATTTTTAGGATGTTTAAATTATGTGTCTGACTTTATTAAAAATCTAAGAATTCTAATTGAGCCATTATATAAAAGATTAAGAAAAAATGCATTACCCTGGTCTAATGAACATACGAAGTAGTTAAAAAGATTAAGGAAACTGTTCAGAGTCTCCCTTGCCTCGGGATTCCACATCCGGACGCCCTTATGGTTGTTGAAACGGATGCATCAGAGCAAGGCTACGGTGGCATTCTGAAACAGAGATTACCCGATTCACAAACCGAGCAACTAGTAAGGTACCATTCGGGTATTTGGATTTCTTCTCAAAAAAATTATTCTACTATTAAAAAAGAGATTTTGTCTATTGTTTTATGTATAACTAAATTTCAAGATGATTTGATAAACAAAACTTTTATTTTGAGAATTGATTGTAAATCTGCGAAAGATGTTTTAGAAAAAGATGTCAAAAATTTAGTGTCTAAGAAAATTTTTGCAAGATGGCAAGCCATATTATCTGCATTTGATTTTACTATAGAATTTATTAAAGGAGAATCAAATTCTTTGCCGGATTATTTAACTAGAGAATTTTTGCAAGACCGCAATGAGTAATTTTCGACCTCGTGCCCCTGAGCAAAATAGATTTTTGCCATTAACACATAAAACCCTTTCGCTAAGACCCTCTTCTCCTCAATATAATAACAAATTTGTGAATAAAACCCTTTCTCCATATCAGCCTACTTCATCTTTTCAGCAGAGCCCTTCTCCGAGAACACCATTTAAAAATTTATTCTCCAACTTAGCAGATTTCCCTTCACTTCCTTCAGAGTCATCTACCAACAAACCCCTACTTCTCAAAATGATTCTAAGAATGGATGGGTTGAAAAACATGTTGACCCTCTCATCGAATTAGATGAAGAATTCGAGGGACTCAACTATAAAGATTTAATTGATTATATTTTTATTAAAGGTCTTTACTTTATCTCATCAAATGGTATGCAGACCAGAGATTGGTATGAAGCAGTATTACTCTATACTGAATCCGTGCAAATTGAAAATGCATATCAAGATGATCGAGATAGGCCCGGTATGCAGAGGATATCATATTCTAAATGTTCGATTAAACAGATATATTCTATCAAGACTTGGACTTTCCCGTCCATGGTTGCTCCGATTGCTTTCCCAGCAGATATGAAAATGATGCCCCCAACCTTTAATTATATTGATTATATCAATGCCTGGAAAAATTTCCTATTTATCGGACCATTTTCTCATACGTGGTTCTTTCAAATCAAGATGGATATTCCTGAGCCAATACCAGCCTGGATCTACAAGTGGTGGGAACAGTTTGGTATTAATGGAACTATTCTTCCAACCGATAAGCTTAAGAGATTTAATGATTTTATGCAGACCCCCTCTCCTGGAATGACTCCAGCATATAAAGAGATGATGTTCTTTTTTAAGATTAAATTTCCTTGGATAATTGAATGGTCTTTTACTAAAACGACAGATAAAAATAGACAAGCCGTTTTAAGCAGAGTAACAAAATTGAAATGGTGGATGCCCTATAATGAGCAAAAAAAAAAAAAAAAGTGTCTTCTTTCTATGTCACAAAAATTTGAGCAAAAAATGAAAAGAAAGCAAGAAATGGAAGCATTAAAGAAAAATTTGGATCAAGTTTATGAAGAGATTACTTCTGAAGGATCCTCTGAGCATAACGACGTTGAGTTAGGCGGATATGCTCAAACTCCAAACTTTTTTAGCCGATAATTTTGTTGTTTATTATGTCGGACCCAAATCAAGTTTATCGGCATATGATTCAAGAACTTCGCAGACTTCGTCATCATATAAGAGTAGAAAGAGCTAGTATACGTGAGCAGATTTGGCAAGCCCAAGATTACTATGATCAACTTCTTCAACAAAATCAGCAGTTACGAGAGCGAGAATGTGTATTTTAGGCAGTTAACAAATCACTTGACTACTCGAATTACCGAGATAGTTCAAGACAGTCAAGCATTGAAATTAAAGATTATTCAACTTGAGCAATGACTTAGTCCGGAACGAGTGAATCAACAGCTAGCAGATGATCTAGATGCACATGGACCGAACGTGGGCCAGAACGATAATTTGGCCGACAGATTTCAATTATGAGCGGACAAGATAAAAAGCAAAAGCAAAATCAGCAAAGTGGCAAACAACGTGGCCGACATCGACAAAACTTCTTTTGACTAAATGGTTATCTTTATTAAAGTTCCTTTATTGTAATAATTCAAGTTTATCGTTTTGCAATTATTAAATTGTAATCATGTAACCTCCCTGTAGCAAAGGTTGTATCTTCTCTATTTAAGAGAAGTTGTTTTATGAAATAAGCGGATCGATTTTTTGGCAAACATTGATTCTCGCTACATTGTAAGTCATTTTGTTTTAAAAACTTTTAAACTAAGTATATCATCTGGAGGATACTTAAGAAAAAGAAATTACTTTCTATATCTTGAGTAAATCGGGTTTGATCAATCCCGAGCCTCGTCAAGACACGTATTTAGTAAACCTAAGATATAGAAAGTAATTTCTTTTTCTTAAGTATCCTCCAGATGATATACTTAGATTAAAAGTTTTTAAAACAAAATGACTTACAATGTAGCGAGAATCAATGTTTGCCAAAAAATTCGATCCGCTTATTTCATAAAACAACTTCTCTTAAATAGAGAAGATACAACCTTTGCTACAGGGAGCTTACATGATTACAATTTAATAATTGCAAAACGATAAACTTGAACTATTACAATAAAGGAACTTTAATAAAGATAACCATTTAGTCAAAAGAAGTTTTGTCGATGTCGGCCACGTTGTTTGCCACTTTGCTGATTTTGCCTTTTACTTTTTATCTTGTCCGCTCATAATTGAAATCTGTCGGCCAAATTATCGTTCCCGCCCACGTTCTGGTCCATGTGCATCTAGATCATCTGCTAGCTGTTGATTCACTCGTTCTGGACTAAGTCTTTGCTCATGTTGAATAATCTTTAATTTCAATGCTTGACTGTCTTGAACTATCTCAGTAATTCGAGTAGTCAAGTGATTTGTTAACCGCCTAAAATACACATTCTCGCTCTCGTAACCGCCGATTTTGTTGAAGAAGTTGATCATAGTAATCTTGGGCTTGCCAAATCTGCTCACGTATACTAACTCTTTCTACTCTTATATGATGAGGAAGACTGCCAAGTTCTTGAATCATATGCCGATAAACTTGATTTGGGTCCGACATAATAAACAACAAAATTATCGGCTAAAAAAGTTAGGAGTTTGAGCATATCCACCTAACTCAACGTCGTTATGCTCAAAGGATCCTTCGAAGTAATCTCTTCATAAACTTGATCCAAATTTTTCTTTAATGCTTCCATTTCTTGCTTTCTTTTCATTTTTTGCTCAAATTTTTGTGACATAGAAGAAGACACCGCTTCTTTCTTTCTTTGCTCATTATAGGGCATCCACCATTTCAATTTTGTTACTCTGCTTAAAACGGCTTGTCTATTTTTATCTGTCGTTTTAGTAAAAGACCATTCAATTATCCAAGGAAATTTAATCTTAAAAAAGAACATCATCTCTTTATATGCTGGAGTCATTCCAGGAGAGGGGGTCTGCATAAAATCATTAAATCTTTTAAGCTTATCAGTTGGAAGAATAGTTCCATTAATACCAAACTGTTCCCACCACTTGTAGAACCAGGCTGGTATTGGCTCAGGAATATCCATCTTGATTTGAAAGAACCACGTATGAGAAAATGGTCCGATAAATAGGAAATTTTTCCGGGCATTGATATAATCAATTTAATTAAAGGTTGGGGGCATCATTTTCATATCTGCTGGGAAAGCAATCGGAGCAACCATGGACGGGAAAGTCCAAGTCTTGATAGAATATATCTGTTTAATCGAACATTTAGAATATGATATCCTCTGCATACCGGGCCTATCTCGATCATCTTGATATGCATTTTCAATTTGCATGATTCAGGATAGAGTAATACCGCTTCATACCAATCTCTGGTCTGCATACCATTTGATGAGATAAAGTAAAGACCTTTAATAAAAATATAATCAATTAAATCTTTATAGTTGAGTCCCTCGAATTCTTCATCTAATTCGATGAGAGGGTCAACATGTTTTTCAACCCATCCATTCTTAGAATCATTTTGAGAAGTAGGGGTTTGCTGTGTAGATGACTCTGTTGAAGGAAGTGAAGGGAAATCTGCTAAGTTGGAGAATAAATTTTTAAATGGTGCTCTCGGAGAAGGGCTCTGCTGAAAAGATGAAGTAGGCTGATATGGAGAAAGGGTTTTATTCACAAATTTGTTATTATATTGAGGAGAAGAGGGTCTCAGCGAAATGGTTTTATCTGTTAATGGCAAAAATCTATTTTGCTCAGGGGCACGAGGTCGAAAATTACTCATTGCGGTCTTGCAAAAATTCTCTAGTTAAATAATCCGGCAAAGAATTTGATTCTCCTTTAATAAATTCTATAGTAAAATCAAATGCAGATAATATGGCTTGCCATCTTGCAAAAATTTTCTTAGACACTAAATTTTTGACATCTTTTTCTAAAACATCTTTCGCAGATTTACAATCAATTCTCAAAATAAAAGTTTTGTTTATCAAATCATCTTGAAATTTAGTTATACATAAAACAATAGACAAAATCTCTTTTTTAATAGTAGAATAATTTTTTTGAGAAGAAATCCAAATACCCGAATGGTACCTTACTAGTTGCTCCGTTTGTGAATCGGGTAATCTCTTGCTGGAATGTCACCGTAGCCTTGCTCGATGCATCCGTTTTAACAACCATAAGGGCGTCCGGATGTGGAATCCCGAGGCAAGGGAGACTCCGAACAGTTTCCTTAATCTTTTTAACTACTTCGTATGTTCATTAGACCAGGGTAATGCATTTTTTCTTAATCTTTTATATAATGGCTCAATTAGAATTCTTAGATTTTTAATAAAGTCGGACACATAATTTAAACATCCTAAAAATCTTTGCAATTGTTGTTTTTCTTTTAATTCATCTGGGAATTTAGATGCAAATTCTATTACTCTACATATTGGCTTATATGTTCCTTGACTTAATTCATGACCAAGAAATCTACATGTAGATAAAAATAATTTCATTTTAGGTTTTGATAAAACTAATCCATTATAAAATATATGCAAATGCTTAAAATGTTGATCAATAGATTTCGAGAAAATTAACACATCATCTATATATACAATACATAATTCAGTATATGGAGTAAATATGTCATTCATCATGTTTTGAAATTCAAAAGGGGCATTTTTCAAACCAAAGGGCATAACATTCCACTCATAGTGTCCAAAAGGGACAGTAAACGCAGTTTTATATTTATCTTCTTCAACTACTTGTATTTGCCAAAATCCCGATTTTAAATCAAATTTAGAATATACATTTGCTCCATAAGTTCTTTTTAATAAATCTCTTTTATTAGGGATTGAATATCTTATCCATTGTAAAGCTTTATTCAAAGGTTTATAATTAATTACTAATCGAGGAGTTCCTCTTTCTTTTTCAGCAGCATTGTTTACATAAAATGCAGCACAACTCCAAGGAGACCTAGAATGTCTAATTAATTTTTTATTTAATAAACTTTGAATTTCCTTTTTACAATAATCAACTAACTCTTTATTCATTTGAATAGGCCTAGCTTTTGTTGGAATATCACTATCTGTAAAAGGTTTTTCATATGGTAAGAATACTATATGTTTTTTCCTATTCCAAAAGGCATTTGGTAAATCGGAACAAACATCATTATGTAATTTAAGTTCAAATTCATTAATTTAGTTTTTAATCTTCTCTCGCTAATAACTCTTTTATCTTTTCTATTTTAACTTCTTCTTTTAAATAACTAATTTGATTAGTGATACAATTAATTTTTTTAATAGTTTCTGTTTTTAAACTATTAATTTCTTTTTCCATAGGGGAAGTTACAAAATCAAATATAATATCTTCTCCTAAAATATTTGTTATTATACCATTTTTACTAACAGTAAACGGATAAATTTGAGTTAAGAAAGGGGTACCTAATAAAATCTTTTGGGATAAATCCTTTACTAATATAAAAGTATTTTTAAAACAAATTTGCTTATTACATATTAAGGCATTACTTAATTTATACTTAATCTTTAACTTAGATCCACTTGCTGTATTTAATCTTTCTTTAGTTTTTTCAAAATATTTAGTTGGGACTAAACCTTCTTGAATACAGTTATGATCAGCTCCACTATCTACTAATGCTATAGAATCTACAATGAAATCATTTTTGATTTTAATATTAATATTAATATACCATCGTTGAACATTAATTCGAGATATTAATGCTATATAATCAGTTTCATTATTTTCATTTATATTTTCAGTAGCTGTTTGTTTTCCTTTATTAAGGTTTTCCTTTTCTACTTTACTTAATATACCAACTTGTAATTGTAATTCTTTTACTTCAATTTTTAACTCATTAATTTCCTTTTGCAAATCTCCTATAGTTACTTGATTAGTTTTTTTAAATTTGTCAGTTACATCTCTAAAATTAAAAGGTTTTATTTCATGTTTATGAATATCATTTATAATCATATCTTTTAATCTTAATAAATATTCAGTTTTAACTTCATCATCTTTTATTTTATCTATTAATTCTAAGAAAAACTGTTTATCATCAGTAGAAATTACATTAATACTAGGATAACAAATTCCTATATTATTTACGCAATTATCATCATTACTTTCATCACTAGATGAATCTATTAATTCATTTATTTGTTCAGTAAATTCTTCTTCGAACTTTGTAAATCATTATCGGTTTCTTCTTGATCAATTAATTCTAATATTTATTTTTTATGTTCATTATCTATAGTTAGATTATTAACCTTTTCTTTTAGTCTACAATATTTAGACGTATGTCCTATTTTTCCACATTTATAACACTTTAATTTTGAATATGGTTTACTATCTTTTTGTTCAGTATGCTTTTTAGAAAATGTTTTCTTATAAGGTTTTTTAGAATAATTTTTTGAATAATTCTTATATTTAGGTTTAGAGTAATCTTTATATTTTGACTTAGGTTTATATTTTTTAATTTTATTAAATGGTGCACTAATCTTTTCAGTACTTATATCAAATTGTTCGCAAAATCCTCCTAATTCTTTTGACAACATATGATTATCATTTTTAATCCTATTAGTCAATTTAATATCATTACATAAAGCTAAACCAGTAATATTAACATAATTTATTAAATCACCATATGTTAATTGTTCATAAGGTATTTCATTGTTATATGTTTCTTTAAGTTTCATCCTAACCTTTTCAGCAAATAATTTAGGCAATCCTGCTATAAACCGTTCTTTCCAAAAATTTGAACCAAGCATCTGTTCGAATCATTAATTTAGTTAAAAATATATCTTTATACCATCTAAAATCATGTAATTTTGGACATCTTAAATTAATTAAAATTTCAGAGCTTCTTTGATGAAACTTATCAGGATTTCCTAAGAAATGTTTACATATAGCATATATTAAGGTAGTTGAGGCATCGGATATTTGGGTAAATGCTAATTCCATAGAGGTTGACTCAGGTTTTACTACTTGTTTCTTAGCTTGAAGAATTTGTTGTTTATCTACATCTGTTAAAACATTATCCCACCATCCTTTTAATAATCCTGTAAAGCCGGAAATTATCATTTGTGTAGCATCTTCATCGGATTTTCCATGTGACTTATATGTCGCTATTGCTATACCTATTTCAGTTAAAGTATTATAGATTTGTCATTCAGTTAAACCATCTATATTCCAATCATATAATTTTTCTGGATGAAAGTGAAATCTTTCTA